>CALNHX010004081.1:0-135208 GCA_940337035.1 Agriotes lineatus
ATTCATACGTTGAATTTCCACAGCCCGCTGAGGAACAGTTTTTTTGGATCTCTCGATATATAAAGATATGGCTCAAAAGCCAGCCAAGTATGGATTGAAAATTTACGCCCTCTGTGACTCACAAACGTTTTATACGTATAATATGCAGGTGTATTGCGGAGCTCAACCACCTGGGCCTTACGTCATCTCTAATAGACCCTACTATATCAAAATATTGGTGGGGGGGGGGGGGGGTAAAATTTTGGGGGACCCGACAGACGTTGTCCTGTCCGAACGTTGGTTTGCCTGCTATTAGCAGGTTCAGCAAAGGTTTTTTCGATTTTCTAATTTTCGACTTTTTTTCATGTTAAAAAATATTGGGGGCGGTGGGGGGTGAAATTTTGGGGTTATATGTTATGATATGCGAGAAATCTTTAAAAAATTTAAAAAGTAAAATTTGTCAAAAAAAAATTAACAACCCGATTGCAGCGCCACCTACCGAGTCCAATTGTGAATCTAAACAATCCAGGGACCCACTCAGACACACACAAAAAAATTCATCAAAATCGGTCAAGCCGTTTAGGAGGAGTTCAGTCACATACACACGTACAGAAGAATTATATATATAAAGATGACTCGAAATCTACTGTAATTATATCTACTTCTGCGTAATTTATTAATTGCATTAAGTAGCTATGCAGCTATCTCCGCGTTTCCGTTGGCTTTGGGCGAGTTCCGTTTGGTGCCCTTTCGTCGACTTGTGGCTACATTTCTATTTGAGGGCGCAGCTGGTGCAGGAACTGGTGGATCTGGTGCAGCAACAGGTGTTATAGAGAAAGAGGCAGACGATGACGTACTGGCTTCTTCGCAGTCAGCTATCTCGATGTTAGCTGTGACATCATCAGGAAGGTCCACTAGTACAACATTGTCAAACTCCTGGTTTGGCTCACCATCAAATTCAAAATTGCCGACAGAATCATCCAATGCAACAGATTCTGCTGTAGTTGCATCGTTAATTGTAACGCCTTCCATATTTCCTATTTGGAAACTCGACGTCTCTGCAGCGGCACTTCTAGTGGTTCTGTAAATAAATTAGGAATAATTTAATACTACTAAAATTATATTACTGAGAAAACAACATACTTTCTCAAAACAAGCACTTTATCCAAGAAACGCATGTATTACTCCTTACCCCACGACTTTCGGCCTCCCACACTGCCCGAAGGCAGCATGCGTTTCGTCCTGGTGTACCTGTCTCGGAGTTTCTTCCACGTGGACTGGCATTCATCAACTAAAAAAATTAAATGTGTGTAGAGCAAAATGGTTTACAAAATTCATTACATACGTACCTGTACTCGTACTCCCTAAACTAGCAGATATATCTTGCCATGCCGCTGCTTTTACTATTTTGTTTCGAAATAGGACTGAATTCGAGGCCCACAACTCCGGCTTCAAATTTACTAGGTACATCACCGACGTTCTGTGTACGAGCGAGAATCCGCCTTAAAAAATATTATTCCTTATTTCTATGGAAATGCTGCACCCATGATCGTATTTGAGGAACAGTCCTATTATGCGATACTGGATACCGTTTCATAACCTCTTCGCATGCTGCTTTACCTGAAATTGACCTGCTTCTAGTATAGGTTGAAAGTGCTGTGAAACAGCTCGCTTTTCTGGTGTGATCCATCTGCAACGCCTGTGGGCTAAAAAGTTGATAAAGGATTATTTCTAGCAAATATCGCTTTCTGACATATTAATCTACCAAAATTTACATGCAATACATTTTTAAAGATTATAAAATATTTCAGATACCCTCTCTGAACTAAATACACTGAAATAAGTTATGTTCTAAGTCATTGGTTATCAACAAAATTATTTTGGCAAATATAGGTAAATGATTCCTAAAATGCCAAGCGCTGTAACTCGAGAGGGAAGCTTATGGAATTCTGGTCGTTTGTATGAACCGTGAATGTCCAAAACAGTGTGTTGGTAGCAAAAAAATTAGAAAGATTATTTGTCAAAAACGTGACGGAAAGTCTAGTAATTATATAATTTGAGAATCACAGTTACAGTTGTCAATCTTTGAATCTAACTAAAAGAGGTTTTATTATACTAACCTTGGGTGGTGCGTGTTTTTTTATTTTTCAGCCTTCATTTTCTGCAATATAATACAAAATGAAAGTAGAATTGGCATATAAATAGATTAAGGTTCCAAGTACCCAGTGATGATGCTAATTTGTAAATAGCATAGTCATTACTCGAACCATCATTCCATTGCCTTTCGCCTCTTTTCTCTGGTGTAGACAATAAATATCTTAAATATTAAAAAATTGATTCTACAAAATGAAAGTAGTATCGTCGATAGATAGTGATGTCTTACAATATGGTGTAGCCCTACTTTGACGTTTACTTAATACGCTAGGAAGATCATTTTCATATTTAACTGATGTTGATGTTTGTACATGCAGTTCTTCTAGTCTGTGCCCTCTATGGTCTTCTAGATTACCTTGGTCAAGAACATTCAATAGTTTCCACAGCATTTAATTCTTGGGTTACAGTACTGAGGCGGTAGTGAACCTTGTGTATGTCCTCATGATGACCCATAAAATTTGCGAAGCGCGAGGTGGTGTCTTTACTATCCATTATTTGTGTTGTGGGGTTAGAAGTATTCGCACTTCCCAGGAAAGAGTTTCTCCGTCGCTCAATCCTCGGAGACCACATAATACCGTCCCCGGATTTTTTATTGCAGCCATTAGATTTGGCAATGTTCAAGTCTCTTAAAACTGACTGGGACCTTCAAATAACTAAGTGGCTACGTGAAAATGTTGGCCGTAAAAACAAAACGAAAATTTCATCAATTTTGATTTGTGAACTTGAAACAGAAGTGCCTGTAGGGGAGATTGCCTATAACATCGGCAGAACGCCAACGTACATGCTTGAACAGCACGGGGGGGGGGGGGTGACATCCCCCAGCCGGTGCGGTGGGAACAACCCACTCGGTCCTAAACCGACTAGGATTAAATCTTAAAACAAATGGTCATTCCTAAACAGTGTTGTTAATTAGAAATATATGATCCACGTGGAACAGCTCGTTTCTACGCGCATTGGCAAATAAATAATGAAGCTACTACATCTCAATTACATACGCCGAAAACAACCATTCCCCGTATCGCCAAGGTTCAGTTGGTGGGTCTATGCCCGCCCACAAAGTGCAACAACCCACGGGATTTAACTTTTCTTTACGAAGAAAACTGTTTTTAAGAAGTTACACAGAAAATACGGAGCAGAGTTACAGCAATTTGAATACAGGCGCAAACTACTACTAACTAAATTATTCTCACAGTGGCTTATAAACGAGACATAATCGTCTGCATGCACTATTCTATCTTATCAAGCGGATGCACTGATGCAGTATTATCTACGAAAGCACAGCAGAATAGATCACGTAACTCCTCCACATCCATAGTGATGAATATAATAGGAGATTATATTCAAGCAAGTTAGCACAATTAGTGAGTAGGTTCAACTAATGAATGTTACGCGTTACATTCACAATAAAAACAATAACAATAATTTTATGTGATTATACAGGGTGTTTCATAATATATGCGCAGGACTTCAGGATGTGATAGCTCGTCCAAAAATTTGAAAAAAGTTTCTATTAACTTACCCTCTAAAATGCACAATTTTCGAGATACAGGGTGTTGAAATTGAAAAAAAAATTTTGTTTTTTGCGAATATCTCCGGGACCGTTTATCGTACAGAAAACAGCTTTTGTAAGCATTTTCTACTCATAATGAGCTATGTTTTGTGCGAAAAAAACAATTTTTTAAGTCATAATTGGTGAAGATTTTGAAGGGGTAGTGAGTGTTTTTCTCCCCAACTTCTACGCCACTGGAAAAAGTACGGTTTTGAGACGCCCATTTGAACCGCCAATGTTTTCTACACAAAAAAGGTACTCTTGGTCATAAGCTCTAAAGTTCACCGTTTTCGAGAAAAATCAACTTTTATGTTGAAAAACATGGTCAATTTTTTTAAATAAATGTTTTTTTACTAATTAAACAAAATTTATTTAAACGTTAGAACAAGTAACAAAACCAAACGTTAACTTCATAATTGCAAAATTACAAAAAATAAATCATACACAGTTAAATTAAATGTTGGAAATGTCCTCCGTTAGCTTCAATGCACGCAGCAATTCTTCGACGCATTGACTGTCTAACACGCAGGAAAATTCCCGGAGTGTTCCGAATTATGTCGCAAGATGCAACAATGCGTTCTGTTAATTGGTCAACATTTTCAACCGGAGTAGCGTAGACTAGGGTTTTGAGATGGCCCCAAAAGAAAAAATCTAAACAATTAAGTTCGGGAGATCGCGGGGGCCAAGGGTGCGGACCTCCTCGACCGATCCAACGGTCTTGGTATTCGTCGTATTGGCGAGCAACCAAACTAAAGTGGGCCGGAGCTCCATCATGCATAAAGTACATGTTTTGTCTTACTTGAAGCGGTACATCTTCCAGCAGTTCCGGCAGTACATCTTCTAGAAATTGTCGATAATCTGCACCGTTTAATCTGTTCGGTAAAAAATGTGGGCCTATCAAATGATCACCGACGGTGCCAGCCCAAATATTTACGGAAAATTGTTGCTGATGATGGCCTTCTGCAATTTCATGTGGATTTTCTTCCGACCATATGTGGTTATTGTGGAAATTGAAAATACCATCTCTCGAGAAAGATGCTTCATCGGTAAACAGAACTTCGGCTCCAAACTGAGGATTTTGAGCTATTTTGTCTTGCATCCATCTACAAAAAGCCAATCTTGGCGGAAAATCTCTTGGCAATAAGGCTTGTACTCTTTGGATATGGTAGGGATACAAAAGTTGTCTTTTCAAAATTCTCCAAACCTTCGGGTGAGGTATGTTTAAGTTGTGAGCAATTTTTCTGGTACTTGTGGTCGGATTTTCTTCAATTTCGTTGAGGACAGCCTCTTCTACTTGGGGATTTGCAACTTCCATAGGCCGCCCATTATCAGCAGTATTCTTTTTAAAACTTCCATTTTCCCATAGTCGTTGGTGAATGCGTTGAAACAAGTTATGGTGTGGTACTTGGCGATCAGGATGTCTTTCTTGATACAACCGCCTTGCTTCTGCCGAATTACCGTTCGCCATTCCGTAAAGGTAATGCATTTCGCACATTTCAGCGTTTGTGTAATTCATTTTTAATTTTGTAATACAAATTTACTTTTTGCAGGTACAAACTAATTGTTATTTTGACAGGAGGTAGCTTTCGTTTTAAAATTTAAAGCCTACTTGATAAAAAAAATTATACATTTTTTTACACAAACGCTGAAATGTGCGAAATGCGTTACCTTTACGGTTTGGAGAATTTTGCAAAGACAACTTTTGTATCATTTCTGGTCGAAGCGAGCTCACTTTCTTTTCCGAGTAAGCTCGCTGACAGGCAGTTGAGTTGCTCGATTATTGATTTTTCACGGAGCGCTTTCGCAAAATTTGAAATTAACGAAGCAGGCCAAGACCGCTCTTGTTTAAAACAAATGAAAACAGCTACGGACTCCGGTTGAAAATGTTGACCAATTAAGAGAACGCATTGTTGCATCTTGCGACATAATCCGGAACACTCCGGGAATTTTCCTGCGTGTTAGACAGCCAATGCGTCGAAGAATTGCTGCGTGCATTGAAGCTAACGGAGGACATTTCCAACATTTAATTTAACTGTGTATGATTTTTTTTTGTAATTTTGCAATTATGAAGTTAACGTTTGGTTTTGTTACTTGTTCTAACGTTTAAATAAATTTTGTTTAATTAGTAAAAAAAATGTATTTCAAAAAATTGACCATGTTTTTCAACATAAAAGTTGATTTTTCTCGAAAATGGTCAACTTTAAAGCTTATGACAAAGAGTACCTTTTTTGTGTAGAAAACATTGGTGGTTCAAATGGGCGTCTCAAAACCGTACTTTTTCCAGTGGCGTAGAAGTTGGGGAGAAAAACACTCACTACCCCTTCAAAATCTTCACCAATTATGACCTAAAAAATTTTTTTCTCGCACAAAACATAGCTTATTATGAGTAGAAAATGCTTACAAAAGCTGTTTTCTGTACGATAAACGGTTCCGGAGATATTCGCAAAAAACGAAATTTTTTTTTCAATTTCAACACCCTGTATCTCGAAAATTGTACATTTTAGAGGGTAAGTTAATAGAAACTTTTTTTCAAATTTTTGGACGAGCTATCACATCCTGAAGTCCTGCGCATATATTATGAAACACCCTGTATATATGGCTTAATCTAAGTTGGCGTGCACTTGCCCAAGGGTATTGAATTAGAATTAATATTTTCTTCTACTTCTCGATTTGAAGGTATTAATTTACATATGTTATTGATAATTGATACACGTTTATAATTATTAGTTATAAACAGTTACGCATATTACAATAATTACCATTACCGTAACAATAATTAGGGAGCTAAAACTTAAATATTCGTATTTTATAGGGTCGAGGTTTTCAGGTGTTGAAATTTCTTTTGTTAATTTTGTTTGATTCTGGACAAGAATGTGAATATTAACTGGTAACAAATCCATTTTGACTATTTCTGGTTTATATGAAGGATTTGGTCCTAATTTTCCAATAGATATTAATTCAATTTGTTTTTCTTCAATGGAAAACGATTCTAAAGTGGTCAAAAGTTCGTTTTGATTTATTAGAGCTGAGCTACCAATAGTAGGCCAGTCAAATTAGATATTTACTTGACAAACATACTACCTGAAAAGTGAGCATGTAGTTTTATAGAACAAATTACGTAGAATTGAATGAACTAAAAAGTAACAGCTGAATCAGTGGAGAAGTGATTAAAAATTGCGGTCAAAGTAATGAAAAAACGGTTTTTTGCATATAAAAGAGCAAAGGAGCGATGAATTATTTCCAAAAAAATAGGCTTATGTAGTTTAAAAAAACAAATAAATTAAGCTGTCGAGGGTCAAAATCGATTCATTAGAAAAAAAGTTATCGCTAAAAAAAACCGCTAAAAATGACCGATTTTTCAATTGTTCTTAACTTTTAAACAAAAATATATATAACGTTGAAATTTTCAGAACGCATAGTACTCGATGAGCAGAAAATGCGCGATTTTAAAATTTGCAAAAATGTTGATTACTTTTTGCATAAATCATTTTTTTCGAAAAAAATACGTTTTCGCAGAAATTGATTTACTCAGCTTGCAGAAGTCGTACAGTAATCAACATAGGCCTATTTTGTTCCTTAAGAGTTATACTACCACACACAATATGAGCGCAAATTTTTTTGCACTTCGAAATATGTGCAAATTTAATTTGAAAAGTGATCCTTTTTATTACGCTCACAAAATGTTGAATATTTGTGTCAATTTTAATTGTACCGAAATTACATATGAACCATTCGATAGCTGTCAATTTTTTATACATGTTTTCATTACAAATTGGTGAATTCATATTCGATAAATCTATTATAAGCGCCAACCAGCAAATGATTAGCTAGAAAACTTGTTGCTTAAGGTTTTTGCTTTAAAACTAGAAATTTTTAATCTTAATATAAATATTTTAACAATTTTTCTTGTAACTTATGACAAGACGGTATGTCAGCAGCACACGAAACGTGTATCATTTTATCAAAAAAAAAAGTTTGATGTCGATATTTTGATTAACAACTATATTTAAAAATGTTCTAAAACAGATTCCAAATCTAACATAAAATAATATATCAACTCTTTGCAATAAAATAGGCAATTTTTCTTAAAACGTTTGAACTTCGTAAACCGATCAAAAGTTTGGTTTATAGGTTTGTTCGAACCTACTGCATTAATGCATTTAGAACATGTTTTGGATGTCCTTCTAATGTTGTTAATTAAATAACCGCAAACATTATAACACGAATTAATCTCACTAAAACTTAGATCAAGTGAATTGACGGGAATTGTGGGCGGAAGAATAGCGTTGGTGTAATCATGAGATACCCTATCCAATGATTTTATAAAATCTGTTAAAAGCTGCCTATCGTCGTCTTGATAAGAAATATGTTTTGAATATTCCAAGTACTGAGAAACGGTTATTAACTTTAAATTGTTTTTTACTTGCATAGCATTGGGAACTACTTGTTTACTTCTTAAAATACTAAATATATTTTCCACGCAATCTTGCGAAAGTCTTCCTGTTAATACAAATTTATATTTCTTCTTCTCCAGCAATTTCTTATGTAATTTCAAAACTGTGTAGAAATTAATACTGCTGTTTGACAAGGTTTCCAGACGCCTTTTGGTTCTATTTTGATTTTTTTAAACCAGGTCATAAAATTTACAAGAAATGAAACCGTTTCGTTATATTTTTCAACGTTAAATTTACTTAGAGCATTACACGGATGTCTAGAAGTCATAAGATAAAACCACATTTCAATCTGGTCTATAAACCACGCTGTAGTTAAATAATTTTGCTTTCCTGTAGTCTCCGTCAAAAGTCTTAACGCGCTACTAACATCGTGACTTATGACGTTAGTAGAAGTTGCAACTTTCATTTTTACTTCCTTTTACAATAAAGGAAGTATTGGATTCACCCCAAAAATTCGAAATTGAGTTTTCAACAGATCTTCACGATTTAGAGTCCCCTGATCCCAAAAAACATATTTTTTTTATTGGTCTGTGTGTCTGTCTGCCTGTCTGTCTGTGTGTCTGTGAACAGTATATCTCAAAAACGGAAAGAGGTATGGCGTTGAAACTTCATATATAAGTTTTGTGTACTATGTAGATGCGACAGCAAGCTTTTGAAGAAAATCGCATAACCGGAAGTAGGTGTTTACTCTTGTGATTTTTCAGTTTTTTTCGATTTTTTCAAAAACGGCTGTAACGATTTTTTTTAAACTTTACATTTTTATTACATTTTGAATGTGTATTGATGTGAGATTGGTGATTTTCCAGTTGAATACTTCTAAAATGGGTTTCTTTTGTTTTTTGTCTATTTTTTTTATTAACTCTTATTTTAAATAGAACAGCCGGTATATTATTACATTTTTGAATTCAGCTTAAAATTCTAGAGAAAATTTGTCTCTTCAACTAACGCTCTATTTTGTACCGTTTTTGCAGAATTTGTAATTTTTGAAAATTTTTGACAAATGCTTAAAACATTTTAAATCAAATTTTTGGCTAATTATAAGATCACTGTAAAAGGAAGTTGTGTGCGTGTATCACACCAGATTTTTTGATATTGCGACGGTAACAGATCTTCTTGGGTAAGTTTTGGGGCAAGCTTGAAGGTCATGCTATCCCGGTGATTTATCAGTTCTTCTAAATGCGATGACAATATTTCTGATGATGGTAGATTATACGTATTTTTAAGACTTTCGGGAATACAGATAACCTTACTGGTAATAAATGATGTTTTAATATTTTTAAATAAATGGGGAACGTCTGCCATATTTCTTCACTCCCTGTAAGAGGATGACTAATTTTTTATTTAACTTCGGTATATCTACCAGCCGATATTTCCCAAGACTGCCATAGCGCTTGATTAGCAGAACCCCATATCAGATGTTATATTCATAATGTTTAGATTTAAGCTTTCAGCCTTTTCAAGAATATTTATTATGAAATTTTTAAGTAATCGTCCGTTAACAGAATTGCCAGTAAAATAGTAGCCCACAATTTGCTTCCATCTTGCATTGATACCAGCTAGCATAAATACCAAGACGTGTGGCCAACCCAGTGTGAAATGGAAGAGTAACATTTCCGAAATATTTATGAAGAGACGTATCGTAAGTCCTGCCTGGTGTAATTGCCATTTCATCCTACACTAAGCAACAGTCCCGTTCATAATCCTGAAATTGTTCCACCTTAAGAGTGAAAAATTGGAATCCTTCATGTAAGATACCGCTGTCAAATTTTAAATAATAATAATAATAATAATAATAAAGGACTTTATTGCCAAAAAAACAAAAATTAATAATACATTCAGATATAAGAATTTAAAAAATTATGTGGCAACGGCGGAGTTCAGATGCAATAAATTACATCTGCTCTTACACTCAACCGACAAAAAATAAGTACGAAAAAAAAATTTTTTGTAATGGAAAAAATTCAAAATTGAAAATTAAAAACTAAAATTGAATATAATTGTCTGAAATTGAATCCGCGACGCACCCGCCAATATTATGTAATATTAAATTGATCAAACATTAAAATGATTTTTTTTTAAATTATCCTTTAATCTCATTGAAGCACTGTCTTGTCGTTCAAAAAGATGAGATGACACGTATCGTTTAAAGGAAGCAATAGAAAGATCTTTGCTACAGGATGGCAAGGAATTATAAATTTTAGCAGCACTATATGAAAAACAACGTTCGAAAAATACAGATCTGTGAGGTGGGATGGTTAATAGTCCTTTATTCCGGATGTTGATATTATGAGTATCAGTTCTAAATGTCAGTCTGCCAGAAAGATAACTTGGTGTTTTGTTAATTAATAATTTATGGACAAAACAGGCCGAGTGCAGAAAACGACGATTACCCATATTTAACCATTTAGAGTCTTGCAGTTTGTGTGAAATTAGATCATATTTTCTAATTCCATAAATTAACCTTAAACAAGAGTTTTGAATTCGTTGAACTCTCCTGGCATCAGAACTTTCCAAACAAGGTCCATAAACTAAATCAGCGAAATTAAAATGAGACAAAACAAAAGCATTGCATAAGGTCTTCTTCGCATCTGGAGTTAAAAAATGTCTGTTGACGTACAAGATTTTTAAGTTGCTGAACGCTTTTTGTATGCAATTGCTAATATGAAGATCAAATCTTAAATTAGAGTCTATAGTTAAACCTAAATTACGACCGGAGTTTTGTACACCTAAAGCTGTCCCAGCAATGTTAATATTTACTAACGGTATTAAATTATCTCTGTCTTTTGGTTTGCAAAAAAGCATAATAGTAGATTTTATAGGATTGATAAGCAGGGAATGTTGTTCAGATATCGCTATTAAATTTGAGAGATCAGTATTGATTAAATTGTTACCTTCATTGATGTTGTTGAGATTAAATGGTAAATAGATTTGCGTATCATCGGCATAAAAGTGACAGTTACAATTTTTTACATTATTAATAAAATCGGCAGTGTAAATAATATATAATAAAGGACCCAATATAGAACCTTGCGGGACACCCGACTCTACACCTTTCACGTTTGAAATTGAGTTACTTAGTTTAACTAGTTGCGTTCTTCGAGTAAAAAAACTTTTTACAAGCTCAATTGCATTATTACCAAAACCAAAATAATGTAGTTTAGATAATAATAGTTCATGGTCGATCATATCGAATGCTTTGGAGTAATCTAAAAGAATCAAGATAGTAGCCAAGTTATTTTCCAAAGCATTAAATATGTCGTCCGTGATACAAGCAAGAGCAGATACACAGCTGTACCCCTTCCGGAAACCTGACTGTACAATAGGAAGAATGTTAAAATAATGGAGATGATTCCGAATTTGCTTTTCCATAATTTTTTCTAATAATTTAGATATTGCGGGAAGAATGCTGATTGGGCGTAAATCCCTAAAGCTAGAAGGAGAGTTGGTTTTGGGAAGAGGAATGACGTGTGCTATTTTCCAACTATCAGGGAAGTAATTAATTTATAAGCAACAATTGATAATATGAAGTAAATATCTAATTATAAAAGGGCAGCACATTTTTATCATATTGATACTAATGTTATCTGCCCCAACAGAATTTGAGTTAATTGTGCATAAGGAATCCAACACATCATTTTCTGTAACTAGAGAGAAGCCAAACAAACGAGTAACATTATTTTTTAAATTATTTTCATAAAATATTTTTAAATTGGGATCAGGTTGTATTTTCTTTGTAGCAATTTCATCAAGAAAAAGATTATTAATAGCGTTAGCGTCACAAAGTGTAGCGGGAATAACACGATTTTTTGGTTGAACATTAAGGTCCAGTTTTTTAAGAGCCGACCATATATTATTTTTGTTTTTGGTCAAGATTGATTGTAAATAAGCGCGTTTCTCCCGTCTGATAGCACTGGTGGTGAAATTACGTAAAGTTTTGTAATTATCCCAGTTACTAGGGTTTTTAGATTTTTTAAATTTCTGAAGAGCTTTGTTACGTAACTTGATGAGTAGACGGATATTGTCTGTCAGCCAAGGAGCTTCGGGTTTCGTAAATCTAGCAGTGCGAATAGGTGCGAAAGAATTGAACAAATATAATACATTATTGCTGAAAAAAGTTACTTTCGAATCAATGTCATTAAGCCGGAACATTGCATCCCACGGTACAGCTTCCAACGCCACGGTGAATGCATCACGATTAAAATTATTAAAATCTCTGTACGTTTTGAAATTTGCAGTACTAACATGACCGACATTCAGATAACAGTATGTTAAAGAATGATCGGATATTCCATGCATACTCCTCACACCCTTATCACATATAATTTCGGAATTAGATGTAATAATTAGATCGATAAGTGTGGAGAAGGACTTAGTGACTCTAGTTGGTTCGGTCATGATTTGTTTAAATCCATAAACTTCAAGCAATTCTAAAAATTTTAAGCAGTTTGAATTATTGGTAGACAAGTCGATATTGAAGTCACCCACACATAACAAATCATCACAAAACGGAGTCACAGATGCAAAAGAGTCCTCCAATGCATTAAAGAAATCATCATATTCCTTCCAGCGAGCCCTGTAAATAGCACCAAGAGATAATCGCCTTTTGTTTAAAGTAAATGTTATCCAAAATTGTTCAAAATGTATATTATTTTCTGTATTAATTACGGTAAATACGATATTGTTTTTAATATAGTATGCTAGGCCACCACCTAGCGATATGCGATCTTTCCTTATCATTTGATATCCATTTAATTTAACAACTTTATCAGAAATGTTAGGATTTAACCACGTTTCGGACAGAGCAATAATATCATAATCAAACTGGTACACATGATCTCTGAACTCATAAAAACCCGTACCAATCGATTCAATATTGAAGTGTGCAATTTTAAGGGCCATGTACGTCTACAAACTCAATTTCAAGACAAAACAAAATACAAACAAAACAAGCAGTAAAATTAAAAAGTTAAGATGAGTACAGATAATGCGAGCAATTAGTGTAGGAGCGCTCCTAACCACAAACTGATCGTAAAATTTCTGTATTGTGGCTATAATCTAATAAAAATTAATGTAATAGGAAAATTAAATTAAAATATAGTTTAAGGAGCCAAAACTGCATTGTAAAGGCACAATTTTGCAGCCCAAGCGACATTAGAATAGTAACATATTTTTTAACTTAAAATAAGTCATCTTCGTAAAGCGAGTAATTAAAGTGGCTTACAACAAAAGTAAAATAATAAAAAAGGAAAGACAATCATACGTGTCTAAACTGCAGCAGCAGATAATAGATTGTCCATCTCTTCACATGTTAGAACCTTCACAAGGCCATCTACAATATGACAATAAATATACGATACCAAAATTAAGAGTATCGTATCAGTTGCAATTTAAATGACAATTGCTGCAAATGTCACTCCGATCTTTTGTCCACACCTTCTCGTTAAAAGTATGCAATAACCGTGTAAAACAAGATTTTTACTACCGAGAAAAATAATTTTGTTTGCAACCTCTATAACCGTCCATACGAACAAGACAGAAATAACGGACCAAGTATCAAGTACGTTAAATTTCAATTTCTAGAGAATGGGAACGATGGAAAACAACATTTTCAACGAAAATCCCCGAGTCAGTCGCAATTGCGAAATTGAGAGGGCGATCCTACAGTTCTTCCAAAATTTACGTCAACCTCTATTTAGAAATTACCTATGTAGGCAATCTTCAAGAATGCTTGGAAGGGAACTATGCTTGCAAAGGGGTGGTGGTCACGTGGAGCATGTCATACATCATTACAATATACATCAAAACTGGAAATATTAAAGTGATAGTTGTTAAACACAACAAATTAAGTTTGCAAACTTCGGTATCCTATATTTATTGTCATACTGTACATTCCGGAAAATCCTTCCATCCCTGCTCCAGCCATTATTCACACCCAACTTTTTTGCTGCAGCTTGGAGCACCGACAGTCTATACCCAGTTAGATCTTCTTTGATAACTAGCTTACTACCGTTTAAACGTTTTTTTAAATCGAAGACATGTTTTCTTTTTCGATACGACAAGAACTTGATTATAATAGCCCGGGGTTTATCACCAGAAGGTCGACCCACTCGATGGGAGCGTTCGATATCATCCAACGATATGCAGTTGGGACCCAAGCGTCTGATTAAATGATCAATCACAAGTACATCTGTATTTTCATTCTTGTCTTTCGGGATATCAAACAAACGCAAATTATTACGACGGGTATATTGTTCAAGACTATCAACTCGGTGATTTACTTGTTTGATAGAATTTTTGTTTATTGCAATAGTAGAATTGATAGCGTCCAAACGCTCATTCAAGGACTCAATTTTATCATTAATCTCAGCCATGATTTTAGCAGATACAGCTGTTGATATGCGTGTAATTAGAAATTCCATCGACTTTTCATCCATGGTAATCGCTTCTGGTTCTTTATCACTCCTATTAGACCGTAAACAAGGTTTGTCAGCCGGCGTTTTGCGGAGCTAAATCGTCCGTAAAGAGTACTCAAAATTGCTGCGCGCGCGTTGCAATAAGCACTTCACAAATGAAAACGAAAATTAGAGAACTTATTGTCCGTTGGCACGCTAATTGATACGCAAATAATGTTCAGCCACTGATGATTCACTTATTGCACCAAAAATTATCCAGATTAGAACTTTATTGGCCACAAAAATAGAGATTGAAATTCGGAGCGCAGTCACAACTACACACTCGGTACAGCCATCTTTAATTACTGTCTTGTAACCGTCTTTGTAAAGTTCTTACCGAAGGAAGTGGTATATTCTGTTTTAGCAGTTCGTTGTACCCAGAACAACCACAGCTAAATTTTAATCTCAGGGCTTTTTCAATAGTATGATCTGACCACTTCATAAACTTTGTTGATTTCTTGCGGTTTTGTTTTTTAATGCTGTGACCTGGTCTTAATTAAATATACCGCTTAACATTTTCTTATTTGCTTCGGATTCAAGTTCCTTTTTTAAGCTGTCAAGCTTTTTATTCGCTTGTTTCAATAATCTTTTATACAAATGCAAATTTTTAACTGCCCTGCAATAAAGTTTTCTTCAGATTAATACCGGCGGTATTTTCACATAGTAAACATTTAACGTTATTGGTGGATTTTGGTTCTGTTAGACAATTTTCCATTACCTGCATACAGAAGAACATTATGAAATCGTTTTTAAAGAACACCTACCAACCGGGAAAGGCTGTTCGGGCATTTTAGCATATTTCAAGTTCTCAGAAGATACAAGATTCTTAAACTGCACCTTCTCCGTACCTTCTGTAGAGTCACTTATACGGCATTTTTCAATGTTTAACGGAGACGGATAAGTTTGAAATATAGTCGGAATTGCATTATATTTTAATTTTCGAGTACCGTCTTGCCTCGTCTTTTCCCACATCTCGTTAGCAAAATGCAACTAAATAGAGAAATTCATGCTTATATATTTATACTTATTGGATATTTAGTTAGTTTACCTCGCAACGGCAAGAGAAATCTGTAGGATTCCACCTTTCGCGGTGCATTTTATCTGCCCACTGTTTTCGGCGATTTGGATCCTTTGGGAACCGTTTCATGACAAAACCTTTTTTTGCTGAACTTGTGCATCCTACTGCAGCGCACCCAGGCATTTTTAGAGAGCAAAATGTTTAAAAATGTGTATGTCAAAACACAGGCAGAACAAGATGACATTTAACGTTTGAAACAAGCGCCAAAATTTCAAAATTAGCCTCATCATGGCGGCGCCAATAAAAATCAAGGTCTCTATTGTCGCCACTGCTTAGCTATAAAGTCACTATAGATTGCACTGGATTGCACGTCACAACTACTTATAAAGCTGACCACTAGATGACAGGATTTAGGACATGTTGCGTTACCTGTACTATTCTAGTTAAAAACATTAACTGTACGGATTCGTTCCTAACGAAAATCGTTTAGATAACGAAGTAAGTTCGTGAATAGCACTGTAAGAGGTTGTTTAATCGGATGGTTGTCGTATTTGCATTGTTTGCAAATGTGACAAGAGTCTATATAGGTTTTAACGTCGCGATTAATTCCTTTCTAATAAAATTTTCCTTTTAAATTTTCTATAGTATCGGGGATTCCTCGACGATTGTTCCTGGATGGTAATAATAAAATGAGAAAAATCGTTGTATAAAGAGTCAGTGGGAAAGAAGCAGTGGTAGTTGACTTTAGGTAAGCACTGTTCGATGAATAGTTCTTTCGTTTTGATTAGATTGATTTAGGTAAACTTGTATTACTCGATTTGCATCGATATTTGTGGACTTTATTTGTTTGGGTAATGGTGTTTGTATGAATTCGATTTGATTAGGGAAGCATTGAGAGGTTTTTCACAAATGAGTATTGCGGGTGTTGCATCTTCTTGAGTGTGCATTGTATTATCGTCTGATTCTACATCATCGGGGTTATGTGCAACTTGAACAGTGTGTGGTGTTGGATTTTTGTTGGTAGCGGTAATTGGCTTAATAGGAATATGGAATAAGTCAGTGAGACTGGGTGTATAGGGTCTATTAGGAATTATGTTACAATTGGCAATATTAAGTTCGGGGATATCGATTTTTTCGGTGTTCCGTAAGATATCGTCTATATCATTAATGACATCTTCTGTGACGGTTAGGGAATGTAGTTGATGGAGAGAGACAGAGAGAGAGAGAGAGAGAGAGGGACAGAGAGAGAGAGAGAGAGAGAACCTGCCACTTTATTGGTTTTTGCCGGGAGATATTTAATTTCAAAATTGAATTCTTCTAATTTTAGCAAACATCTGATCAATTTTGAATTTGGTATGTGGTCAGTGTACAGAATGAATCCGTATCAGTAGGGGCGAAAACGCTTAGTAGCCCAAACAATAGCTAACAGTTCTCGCTCTATCGTGGAGTATTTCTGTTCGGGTTCATTGAGCGTTCTCGAGGCGTAGTAAGCTAGCTTTTGGTTAACACGGCTCCTAAAGTGATTTTTGAAGCGCCCGTAGTCAG
Source organism: Agriotes lineatus (assembly GCA_940337035.1). Taxonomy (NCBI): domain Eukaryota; kingdom Metazoa; phylum Arthropoda; class Insecta; order Coleoptera; family Elateridae; genus Agriotes; species Agriotes lineatus. Next base: position 17,152 of record CALNHX010004081.1, read on the forward strand.
TTCAAAGGCTTGGGTAAATGTTTTTGTCTTTGGATAAAGAACTTCCGTGCATGGTATGAAACTCTGAATCCATTTTTAAAGCTATATCCTACAATTCGTCTGTAGGATAGAGAAAAAAACTTCTCGAAATAATTTGCAGCCAGTCAGGTGCTTTCCTTGCATCCATTTTTATTGTTGGGATTCCTAAGGTGTATTTATTTTTAAATTTGTAAGCTACGAAACCTGCAATATATTTTAAAGATTCACGATTGACTTTATCTTTCACGTCAAAATTTCCTATTGAAAATTCAGATTTCACAAATGAATTCTCAAACAGTCGTTCAAATTCACACTGGAATTCTCCTGAAGTTTTTTCCACCAAATTAGAAAGCTGTGTAAAGTAAATGTCTTCTATGTTTTCACCGCTTGTGGAGGGACTTATTTAAAATGTTAAGTAAGTATGATTCGTTGCTTTCTGCAGTATTTATATTTTCTGTAAAAATAGCTGCCGATTGTTTACCCAAAATATACCACCTTAATCGGTATTTAAAATCTAATGGAGAAGGGTGATTATTTAGGCCATCCATTCCTCGAACATAAGCAACAAAAATTTCGAGCATGTCCTGGTTTAGCCGAGAAGTTAAAACGTATTCCAAATTATATCTTTCTTGCAAATAAACAAACATTTCTGTTAAAGATCCATTAGTAATCAAAATCCCTCATAAAATGAGTTGCTTATGATTACCAACTCTCATTGAATTAATGACTTCTGACATGTGGTATAGTATCGTTCTCTGATTAGGTAAATCTGTGCCAAACGCGTTTCACCCTGGATAATTCCCAACATATTTTGACCGTGAATTTAGTAAATCAATCCAGTCGTTGAATAATCTAACGATTTCAGCAGCTTTATTTCAATTACTGTTCTTAGGCATAAGTCCATTTTCTCCAGAATATGCAATGGCTGTTGCTACAGAAGTTGAAAACACCTGAACAGCTGGTTGCACTCGTCGCATAGATCCTTTTAAGTGAAGATGTTGTGGAGTTAATTTATGTGCAAATGTCAATTCTGAATTTGAAATATTAAGTAATGCTTCAAAATAATCGACATTAATTATATGATTGTCTACAATGAATGCATTATCAATTAATTAAGTGTTACAATCTAGCTGTAACGTGATAATGTGTCACGGGGTAAATTTCACCCACGCTCGCGTCCTTACGTAACAGTATTGTTAGTTGGTTTGGTGAAGTTACATGTAACTTTAGTAGTCGTGAAAAATGAATAATAAGAAATAATAATGAAATCACGTCCTTTTCTTCGAAATGGTCATCTAAACGACTTCTAACAGAAGCCGATTTGGGAAATATTGTAGATGAAATGTCAGGCATGGAAGATCATATACCGTCAAGTGGTGCTTCAGAAATAGCTGAAGTCATGTGATTTTTAAGAAATAAAAAGGTGTTTGGATATATGTAATATTACGCGTCTATATGCCGAAAATTAGGACGCGCGTCCTGGCGTGTTAAGGGTTTTATTGAATCTTTCTACGATTCCTTGATTAAGTGGGTGACACTACAGTACAAACCCTTTTTTATTCGCCATTTCATCTAGGGTTGAACGAGGTGGACGTACGGAAATTTTTCCAATAAATGTCAATACATTTGTGTTTGGATCGTATTCGTTTTCACTGTCTGACGATGTGTCCCTGTCTATCATGAGCGATCACTTTCACTTGTTTTTAAATTCAATTTATCTTAGTAGGGGCCTATCCAAGGGTCCTACCCATTACTCTTGAGTATAGCTAGAAATGTATGGCTAATGGATACCCTAGCTGATCTTGCTCATAAAGAGCCACGCGAGCTTATAATTAAATTGCAGTGGTTAACAAATAGTTGATCGATCGGCTTATACTGTCTATCAGTATCAAGGCGATCAACTAACTTATTTGGTATATGCACTTAACTTCTAAATATTAAAATTGATTATTGTTAGTAAAAGTTCAAGTTTTTCATTTCAAAATTGTGAATTATCTTACTCTATCTTCATGTCGAGGGCGAGTGCAATTAGCTCGCTGATCCCAATGATCAAGGTGTCCTCAATGGATGAATTTGGTTCCAATAACCAGGAAACTGCAACCAGCAATGCTATTTACCTGAGGCGATGCTTGTCCCCGTGGGTTGGCGGTGCTAGTTCCGGATGAACGGAGGAACTAAAATTCAAATAGCAATAACTTGATTTAAATTTTTTTAAATCGTGTAAAGCACTTTTGTTTATATGAAATACTGCGCCATTTAAGTTTTCTTTACGACGAAAACTGTTTTGAAAAAGTTTACATTTTTTATTAACAGAAAATACGGAGCCGAGTTACAGCAATTTTAATATAGGTTGAAACTACTACTAACTAAATTATTCCCATAGTAGCTTATAAACGAGACCTAATCGTCTAGATTCACTATTCTATCTTACCAAGCCGATGCAGTCTTGATAGCACAGCAGAATAGATCACGTAACTCGCGAACCGAAAACAACGCTAAAACGCGTTGAAAGGGTTTAGTCCAGTCAGTAGGGGTTTTTGCCTTACAAAAAATGGAGTATGAACGGTTTTTATATATGTTGTTCAGGTCGGGATCCTGATGAAAAATCCAAGTTTTCGACCTTGGAGGGGCGCCGCGCGAGCAGCCATCTTGGATTAAAGGTGCTAAAAACTGGATTTTTCCAGATGACTCCGCAACGGTTAATCCTACGCCAAGAAAGTCTAATTCAAAGTTAAAGAAGACAAGATTCTTGACATTTTTTGTATGTAACTATTTTTTGTAAGTCTAATATGAAAGGAGTTACAGCGGTGGAAAGATGAACATTTCTCTAAAAAAATAGTGTAATTTCTCATTTTTAAAATTTCTCTTCTATTATTTCTGGCTATTCGTTATGTAGTTATAATAATTTGATAAACGTATCGTAAACTCATTTCCACACCACCATGAGGTAGAATTAATGGCGCTTTTTTTATTGTGGTATCCCCAGTAGGCCTAATCCACAGATGCTCCAGTTTAATGATGTTTCATGTTCGCGATGATATTATTTAGTTTTTTTTTTAATTTTTGAAGGCCCCGGTCGGTAGATGTTGACGTCTCCATAAGATTCTTTATTCTCAATGTTATCTTCGAAGTCATTGCTCCCGAGACTTGGGACTTCCATTGATGAAATGTCCTCATCTTCGTCCCCACTCTCGGTGTGAACTTCTGGTGCATTTTCGCATGATTGGCCATTACAGAATCTACACAGAATAGAGCACTTCATCCCACTTTTCCTGCAGCCACATGCTTCGCCGCATCCTTTTTTACAATGGCATGAAATTAATTTTAATAAAGTCTGGGGTGATGGATTCTCTGTCAGTGTTACTGGAGTGAGCCCATTCGTGCCAAGTTTCCAGCCCCAGTCTTGTGCATTTTTTTCAATTCCATACCACTGTTGGACCTGGTCCTAAATGCGTGATACAGTGCAGCGTCCTTCGTTGGTGGCAAAGAAGCAAAATTAAATGTGTTTCTTGTACTTGATTTTGTTGGTAACGGACTTCCAAGGTATTTTCTTCCACGTAGCCACCAAAGCAACGAGAAAGCGTGCTTCAGCATCTGCGATATCATCTGGTTTGGCATCGTGATGTTTGAATATGACTATAGTGTCATAAAGTCTTGTGCTTTTCTGGACAAGCGAAAACAAACTTTTTCCTTGGTTGTAGACGGACGACGTTGTGTCGCAGCCACTAAACGCGTGGAGAAACAAAATGTTCTCAGCTGATTTTTCATATTTGAAACTATTTGCAGCCTACACTCTTTCGACAATTTTGCCTCTCATAGGTTTGCGAAGGTAGATGTTGCTAATACCGTCAGCAGAACTAGAAGATCGACGTCTTCTCCAATGGCGAAAACAGCATCAAATTTTGAGCACAAAGAAATCGTCGTGTTGACAATCAACACATCACCATCTTCTTCAGCCTGCTTAACTGTAATACAGTAATGTTCGTATGTTTTTACAGCATCGAAATCAGACGGAATTTATTCTTTTCGTTTGCTAGAAATCTTCTTGGGAAACTAGAACCGGCGTTGTTTCATCCAAAATAACATCCGCAGATATCTGTTTTTTCGATCGGAGAAGCCTTTCTGCAGTCTTGGTATTTTTTTTTGTCGCCATCAAACGGATATCTATCAAAAACAACGACTGCATGTGCGAGAATATAAGTGACTTATAGTTGCGTTTATATATTAAGAATTATTCTATAGCTATACTGGATGAAAATAATTTTTGATCATACTTTGTATTTCTCTATAGAACGTTATTCTGATGTAGAAAAATATTACAAACAATATAGTGTAAGTTGTTCTTACAAAATGTATCAACAAAAATAAAGTTTAACGTTATTTTGGTGAAATGTTCAACTTTCAGCTGCTGTAACTCGTTACATATTACACTTACAACAAAAATTAATATACAAAAAATGTCAACAATCTTGTCTCCTTTAACTTTATATTGAACTTTTTTGACGTTTGATCAACCGTTGCGGAGCTATTTGGATAACACCCGTTTTTAGCACCTTTAATCCAAGATGGCTGCTCGCGCGGCGCCCATCCAAGGTCGAAAACTTGGATTTTTCATCAGGATCCCGACCTGAACAACATATATAAAAACCGTTCATACTCCATTTTTTGTAAGGCAAAGGCCTTTTTTTGTCCCTACAGACTGGACTAGTTCGAAAACCCAGTAACTAGTATGTTGATGTCCCCTGCCTTTTGCCTTTCTTCTTGTCAGTTTTTACAGGGACACATTCCATTGTTTTTGCAAAAAGAAGGATTATTGATTGATTCATTTTCAAATTAATTTTCTGCAACGGTTACGTGCTTAGATTGTGTAAGGGGCCGTTTATATGCAAGTTTTATTGTTTTCAATGGCTCCCACGATCAAGTTTACTTTGTGGTCTCCCTGTATTTGCTTCAAATTATTTCTGGTCCGGCAACAATAATGAAGGCGAAGTTGTAGATACGAAGGTGTGCATACTACTAAAATACTTGTGATTATACAGGGCGGTTCCAAACAGTATAGCAAACCAAATTGATTATTTTTTTAAATAGAACGCTATATATTTTTGGGTAACTTAGAAATTTTTACCTGGAAATGCTATTAATTTTTATATCAAATTGTTTGGGTCTAACGATAACCGTTTTGGAGATATTAACAATTTCATGTAAAAAAATGCCGAATTTCAGATGGCTGCTGTAGGTAACGAAGTACGATTGAATAATAGAAAATGCTATCAAAAAGTTGTGTTCTTTGTGATTTACCTTAAGAGTATAAAATAACTGCTCTAGGCATTCATGCTATACAGGATGCTCAAAATATGCAAATTAAATAATTTCGGATTTTTTAAATTAAGCACCCTGTATTTTATATGTTTATAAGTCCTTTTTATTAAACTTTCGGTTGATATCTTATCTTATATCCCGTTTTTCAGATGTGGAAATTTGCACATGAAAACTATTTTAGTCCTCTTAGCAAAAGGGATGACGAACGGCATTAAAATGGCAATTAAAACACCTGACTTCTCCGAGCTTAATATAGAACCAGATTTTGAGAATAAAAATCCAGTCACTGTTGGTACAAAAAATAACGAAAAGCAAGAAATGCATGAATAAATTCATTCCAGTTAGAAGATGAATTAAGAAACCTGAAAAAATTCTGAACCACACAAATTTTTAACAAATGCTAATACGTATTTCTACAAATAAGCTGTCATCTTCACCACAGGCTCCAGCAGTGTTATAGTGAAGATGCCTTCCCGGTCACAGGTAGGATGACCACTTTTCAATTTACACAGAACCTGAGATCCTTTGTGAGTAAAAAAAGGTTTGCTTCAATGAGAAATTCAGAATGTTTATAGAAAACAAGAAGCAAACAAATAAAAACAATGTTTTTATCCCTTATTATTATTGGTTAGCAAATATAATACAGGGTGTAACTCAAATACTTGCCCATATAGTTTAACAGAAAACGCGAACAAAGATAATAGTAAGATTGACAGTAATGTGAATTAAAATAATAATCAGATTGAATTGTAGTTTCTTCTGAAATCGAACTATATTTTGTCAGAGTATTAAACTATCTTGAATAAATTTTAACAAATCCTTCCCTTGTAATAGTTTTCAACCCTTATTTTGAGTTGTGACAGTTTTCTAAATAAAAAAAACAACTACTATTTTAGTGCGAAATATTTATTAAATAAAACGAACAAGTAGAATAAACACAAAACAATAGAAGAACAAGGTGAACTGAACATGTTTAACCTTACAAACGGACATTTGTAGAAAATTAAATCAAACTAAACAAAGATATTAACTAAGAAATCCTAAAATAGCATCAACATTGTAGACTATAGGCTATTGTAGTAATCATAATACGACGATGGTATACTTTTCTTTTTGTTCTCTGAATGTCATTTTTTGGCAGTGGTCTATTATGATATGTTTTTCGGACTTTTTCCACTGTCTAGGGTGTAAATCACACCTTTAGTTGTTAAATCAAATACTGTGAGATTAAAAACACTTAATTTGGAAATATAATAAAAGTTTGACGCATGACCACAAGGACATGGGAGGATGGCTTGTAAGTCAAACACAACTGCTGCTGTATTTTCGGAAGCTTTGTCTTCCTCTTTTTCTTTTCGTGCCAAATGAGCCTCTTTTAGATGAGCTTGATACCTTGTCTCCAGTTCGACTTCATCTTTTGAATTCAAATATTCAGTGCAAAGTTCGGATTGGTCTTTTTTTGGGATGAAAAACGACTAATTGAACTCTTGATTAAAAATTCTGGAATACATCGTGTAGTTAGCAGCAGCATCATTATTTTCATTACAGATTTTTTGGTAGTCTCTATAGATATCTGCAAGAGCTCTTCCCCCATCAATGTATTGCCTTGACGTTCCAGCCCGGCAATAGTGGCTTGGAATTTTAGGAATGGAATTAATGTGAGCTCGAACACTTTCCTTAATTTTATCGTCTACTTTGGCATGTTTACCATGTTTTCCCCTTAGATCTTCGGAAATCATTCCACCAGTAAATAAGGTCCGTTTATGTAAAACAGTCCTGATGGGTTTGTCGCTAATCCCTAGAGTAGCTTTAAAAAATTTTTTGCAAACCTGAATTTTTTGCTCCTTAATTTTAAAGTAGAACGCATTATTGTGACTTCGATTAGTTCCCTTTTCTCTCACGTATCTGTATTTTGGCTTAATCTCTGCCATGCTCGCTAGCAAAAAATCACGTTGCCTTTGCAAATGTTTTAGTCCCCACTAATCTTTAAAAATTCCATATCTATCATCTTCCGTAAACTTTGTGTTACATCTTAATCTACATTTCTCGGTGCAAGGAGGCAACATTTTTCTTTCTGGAAACACTTTTCTAGAAGCAGACGATGACGCATAGGATTGCCCTGCATTTCTTGCCAGTTTTGTATTATTTTTTCGCCACTCCTGAGGCTTGGCTACACGTTTTTTTCCTTTATTTTCTATAGGAGTTGGAAACTGAACCTTTCTGCTTTTGCTCTTCCCATTTGTTTCCACGTCATTGTCTGCTACTTCTGATAGGATATCAGTTGTTGGTTTTCAATGTCAACTGGAGTATACATAGGATCCGCCACACTGTCATCTGAGTCTTCTTCAAATGAACTAGACGAGTCACATGAGCTACAAGAGCTAGCAGATGAGCTATTAGACGAGCTAGATGAGGTAGCAGATGGGATAGATTTGTCAGTTTCTTCTCTCTCGATAATATTGGTTACTGAACCGCTACTGCAATTTTTTTCTGCAAATAAATAAATCGTTCTGATTGGTAGTGTATTAAAATTAGGGAGAAACTAAAATTAACCCTAGGTCATTTATAATACTGCTGTGTAAGTCTTTGTCGATGCTTTCTACTGGTGTACAGCTTTCCACGTTTAAATTAGCAAGTGGATGTTGAGATGTTCCTGTTACCTCTGCAATATTTTAAAATACGAATAAATAAAATAATGGTACTAGATTTAGAAAGCCTTACTTTTAAGTAATTCGGTTCAATCCAAAGCACACCCTTCACTATTATTGTTACGGTTTGGAATGATACTATTTGTCTCACAGCCATTCAAAACAGTATCTTCTATTGTGTCTATTAAAATTATCATTATTAATGATAGATGAAAATTAATAAATTACCGTCAAACTTGGTCACCTTTTTTGAACATTTTTACTTATAGCATGGTGATGCTTTTGTTTGGGGATATAAAAAAGTATGCACCGTGCCGACCTAACATTTGGGAAAACATAGTTCATATTGAAATTCATGCTGTTATTCCAAAAAAAAAAAACTTTTTTTCCTCTGACCATGTAGCCCCACGGTTGGGGCTATTTGAACACCTTTCACTTTTTATCGTTATAGGTTACGTAAATGCATCAGCATGACCATGTTACCCCGTATATTCAGCAAAATGATAATAGCCATTTATTTATACTGAAATTTTTTATTTTTTCCTTTGAATAACTTTAAAAAAATATTTTCTTGTTCTAAAATGTGTTTTATTTCTTTCTAATAGGTAAACATAGGTATATAAAACTTTTAGTTTCAAAAATAAACTTAAATAAACTTCTGTGAGTGAAAACTGAACTTCAACTAAAAAAATTTCATTTTAAATCTAACACACACGAAAAAGACAAAACTGAGAAAATATTATTCAGAGTCCGGCACAAAATCTTTGTCTAGGTCACTATCATCCACTATTTCTTCTTCAGAATCGTCGCAACGGAGGCAGTTGTAATACGGGTCAGTGCTTCCTTGGTTGTAAAGGCCACACATCCATTTGTGGCATTTAAGGCACTGAATCAATTCATTTTTATCCAGACAATCTTTCCAATTTATGCGACAAATGCCACAAGTAGATGTATCTTGTTTATTCTGTCTAGCGCTTTTACGGATCGGAACATTAACGTCAGAGTTCAAAATGACCGTGGTTGATTTGGAAGTTGAAGGCTTATCCTGACTTACGGAGGCACTATATTTCTTTAAATTTGCTTTCTTCGTTTTCTTGGAAGACACAGCAGACTCAGGCTTCTTAACAAAGGTAGAAACATCCGTACATGGCTCTATTTTCTTGCCTCTGGCACGTTTGGTCTTTTGACTTCCACTTCCTCGATGTTCTTGTAAGAGCTCTATCAAACTAGCATCAAGACTTCTTTCTACAACTTCAGCGTCAGTTTCGTCTAGCCCATCCGGGATTCGCTTTAACACCTCATGTGGATTTGGTGTACTGTGCCTCTGAAGCCTTATATCAGGTTCTGTTTGACGGTGATCCCTACTTCTTTCCACAGTCTGTTCAAAAGAACGGGTAACTGCTCTTTTGGAATGGACCCAGGGTACCTGCTTTCTTTTCGCCATTTATCCAGTATTTCTCGCCATTTCTTTTTCATGGGTGCAAATACGGTTGCGTTAGCTGGAAACGGGGTCATGTAAATGTTGCTATCCTTGCATGCCTGAATCACCGCTGGAGAGAAGTGGCTGGCAAGATTATCTCCTACTAACACAACCTTGGCACCTGGTTCACGAGTTGCTTCAATGTGGGGTTTTAAAATGCTGAAAAACCACGTTTCAAAAAGGTTCATATCAAACCATCCACTGGGACTACTGGCGTATTTCGTCCCCAGGGGTCCACCTTCCATCCAGTTTTCATACAAATGTAAAGCCTTATACACCACCATTGGCGGAAGCAAATCACCATTTGCATTTCCGCAAACCATTATACTAATGGAAGTTCGCGAGTGCTCTTGGACCCTCTCAACTCTTTTTGTATTTCGAGGAACAACCACTTTCCTTGCTCCAGGATCGTCCGTAATATTGGTTTCGTCTTAATTATAGAAATTGGTAGGCTGGACGTCGTTAAGAGTGGTTTCTATGTTATTGAAAAAAGCCATAACATCTTCTCTATCGACGGAGGCTCTTAATCGCTTGATGTTAGATGCTATTCGAATGGATAGGCGGTTCCTCTTGTTAAAGTTTTCTACAAAATCGGGCCCGGGAGTATTGTCATTGAACACTGCAACAGCTTTTCCTTGTTTGTCAAGATATTTTTTGATTACATCCCACACATCTGGCTTTGTAAGGGGGAATCCCCAAGTCGCGACTGTTCCCAGCGTTTCTGATATTGTGGCCTCCTCCTGCCTACTAAGAACGGTTGGGTGACCAACGGGCCTTGCATTTTTTCCAAGTATCTTTCTGACCAACGTGATACGTGGTATTTTGTAGGTTAGGGCCTCACGTTTTTTTGGCATCCCGGCGGCAACAGCAGCCAACGCTTTTTCCAAATCTTCTTTCTTAAAATTAGCGTATGGCCTAGATCCAGGCACTCTTGCATATGTTCTCACCATTTTTTACTCCTTATTCCTGTAACAATAGAAAATCACGATACCGCTAATAAAAATCGAACCAAAGAGATTAAAAAAAAATTAAACAATATTGCGCAACACCAGTGACCATGTAGCCCCAGGGTGACCGAATAGCCCCAGTTGACGGTAGTTAGACATTTACCTACTTTGCTGTGTGAATTCACCGTACACTGCTTTTTGTTATTTAGCTCCTCTGTCTGAACGATCTGTTGTCTAGCCAACTGTAGAATAAGCGCCCCTCTATTAGACATGACGCCTAAAATAAAAAAAAAATTCGTTGCCGTCAAAGAGTAAACCTTACAACACAAGGTTAATCGATCAAAATCGCAGTTCAAACACTGCTAACGCAAAGTTACTTTTCGCATTAGATTTAGGTACAATTTAAAAAGAATACTGTCACAACTCAAAGTATAACAATAGAAAATAAATTACACATTAAATTTTGCAGCATTTTATCATGAAAAATGACACAAGACAACTTAATACTACAAAATATTACTCACCTTTACACAAAAACAGACACAACACAAAAAATGTCACTTATCTTGTTTAAAAAATAAGTAAATCTACTCTGGAACACGTCACTTTTCGAGTTGATTCACTTTTCTTGTTAAAAGAACCAAGCAAATCTAGTCTACCACCTCACTTTTCAGAGTTGAGTCACTTTTCTTGTTGAAAGCCTATGTTCGCAGTACAACACTCCCGTTTTAACTGAGCATGTGTCACTATTCGTGTTATGTGACTTGCTGATTTCTGTCGGAAGAAAATAAGGTTACTAAATCATAAAGGTACCGCCAACTGTGCAAACATATATCTTTTGTCTCTTTTAATTTGGGGTTCCTGTCATTAGTGTCTCACTCTCACTCTCAATTTCTTACAATGTTCTGTCCTTTTTAATTTGGGGGAACAAAATCTTAGAATGGAATGGCGGTACCTATGTATTTAGTGACCTTAGAAGAAAAGCGTCATATGCGCCATCTAGCGGCTAAATACAGTATATCAAGATAAGTCAGTTTTCTAGTGTAAAGAATGATATTTAGGGAAACGTTTTATACATTTAACTCAAAATCATATATTTTTGAATTGTGTCACTTTTCTTCTGGAGTGACGATATCGTACTTCACAAATTGACCAAAAAATTTCATTTAACCATAGTTTCAATTCTCAACCTTTACGGAGGTACTAATGGGGGGCCGGGTAAAATGAGGTTTATGTCATTTTACTGTAAATTGGAAAAGGATATTCAAATGAAAAGTTACATATCTTTTCTTACAGTAGAAGACTTATTTATGAAATGGTTTTTAATTTTTATGTATGGCTTTGAGATTAGAATTACCAACTCGTATATACAGGGTGAGACAATATAACTTCCTTTTTTCAAAACGCAATAAACCCCATTTTATGAATCAGATTTTTTTATAATGTAGGTACAGTCGCGGAATTAAAAATCCGTACTTTACTTTACTTATCACGTTACCTGGTGAAATTAGTCAAAGTCAAAATAATTACTGGTATATGACAGCATGCCTCATTGTTTAACTGTCAGTTGCTAACCTAGAAACACAAAGCCCAATTTAGATTACCCAAAAATTGCAAATATCCTCTATAAGACTCACCCGGATTTTTAATTCCGCGACTGTACACATCTAAAGTTTTGTTTTACACAGTTTTGAAAATCATATCAGGTATGTGACGTCCCCCATTGCCCATATACTGGATAAACCGATTTCTGGCGTTTTTCATGACCTTTCCCAGCATAGCAGCGGGTATGTTGGCAATTTCTGCCCAGATGTTGGCATTTAGATCCTGTAGAGTCCCCACAAAAAAATTCGCAAGCGGCCAAATTGGGAGAGAGGGCTGGCCTCTCGAAATCGCCCCTTATTGGGATGAGCGAAGTGTTTCCTCAAAACAGCCATCGATGCCCTTGAAGTGTGAGGCGCTGCTCCGTCCTGTTGGAACCAACTGTCCCCTAAGTTCAATTCATGAAGTCGTGGAAAAAGACTCCTCCAACATGTTCACATACCGGTCTGAATTCACTGTTACTGTGACCTCATTTTCTTAAAAAAAACGGGGACCAACAATCCCAGTTGAGGAAATTGCACACCATACTGTGACTTTAGGTGAATGCAAAGGCCTTTGATGCAATTCTCGAGGATTGGTGTCAACCCAGTAGCGCATGTTCTGTTTGTTGACGCATCCACTCCAGTGAAAATGGGCTTCATCACTGAAAAAACAATTGCGAACTGGAACATTTTCGAGAAGTGCCTCACATGCGTTCCTCCCACAATCGGCAACTTGTACGGATGGTAATGAGGGTCATCGTGAAGAATTCGCCTCACTAAACGATCGGAAAGTCCAGTGCCTCAATATTGGCAGGTGATCTGATGGGCCGAGGTACTCCAGTTTTTCGTCTTGTCACATTCGCGGTTTGTCTGAACGTAGTGACCCATGTAACAATTGATTTCCGGTCGGGGGCAGGGCCCAACCGGGCAACATTGAAGCGATTTCGGAAGGCGCGCTGGGTTGCGATCACAGAACATCCGTTCGAAAAGTAGGCCTCGACGGCAAACGCATGATGACGACTGACATGAAAGGAAACAAAACTTTAGAAGCACGCCTGTCGAATGAGACCACTCCCGCCCCGCTACGACCCCTACAGCCTGAATGGCGCGCATTTCAAAAAATGAAGTTATGTTGCCGCACCTTGTATGTTTTTATTAAAAATTCTCAACCGACTAAAATCTGGTTAAAAAATGTATTGGAAAAACTTTTTTACTTGAAAACGATTTAGCTCGTTTTAGTTTTTTTTACCCAATAGCTTTTTTACAAAACAAATACATTATGGGTTGCCAAAATTAGAATAGTTGGAATAGCTTGTGAAGCTACAAGCAGCGGCTTTAGATTCAGCAGGCATGGCGAGTGGAGCGGCCTACTCCGAGTCTCCCCATCATGCTTACCGCTGCACTCTGAATGGAACATGTATGACTGGAATAATAGTCGACATAACAGTTTCAAATGAACTGGACTGATCAATTTAGTTAGTTAAGGCGGCAGCCTTGCATTACAGCGGTATTGCGTTCAAACCCGGCTGGGCCCCCTTTTTTTAAAAACAAATACCGCCTTTAGAACTTGCACGACAGAGAACACAAACCTTCCAGTGAGTGCGACGAGGATAAAGCAGCATGAGTGACCGCGATGGACGAGGCTTCAAAGCATACGAGAGAGAAAAAACCGAGTTCCCAGACAAGTCAAGACAGGCCCCGAGTGAGCGCGATAGGTACAGCATGAGTGCGACAGAGAAAACACAAAGCCAGAAAAGGAAGATCATAGCATTTCCGGGGCCCTCGTAAGGGGGACGTAGCCCTAAAAGATGTTTTGGAGCTGAGTCCGGAAAATGGGTCCCCGGCGTCGCTTAACGCGATCATCAAAGAACGCAAGATAGAAAGAAGCGAATTTCAGGAACCAATCTGCGCAAGAGCGTAGGAGGGAGGTAAACACACGTGCGAAATTAATCCAAAATGGCCGTCTCGTAATTTCGGGGTCATCAATTTACTTAAAATTATATTAAGATATATGACATGGGTGACAAAATGCGCGACCTAATTTAATTAAAATTAGCGATCTAATTATATTAATCCGCGAATAAAACCGCGATCAATAAAAAGGGCTGGGGGAAAGCTACTGATGTGGATCATTCGTTGTTCCCTTTTTACGTATTCTGTTCCAGATAGGTTTATATTCCGTTATAGCATTAAGAACATTGGTCACCAATGTGCTTTGCAAATGGTTATTTAATACCTCTTATAAGATTAGTGATTGGATCTGGAGTTTTATTGGTTCTGTTTGTGTGTTTTCCGCGGTTGTCGCAAGGTGAAATTCCATCATTCGCGATAGAACCCTGAATTCTTCTGAGAGCTTCTTGTAATCCCAAGGAGGCTCAGAAAAGCGGTGTGATATACCTCTTCCTCTTTACGATTGATTCGAATCTTATAGGTAAATGTAAATGAATGGTTGTAGATAGAAACTCCTTCTTGAAGATCATCGATCTTCTTTGCTTTACCTTTGCGAATGATGTAAGACCAGCAATGTGACTATCTTGTTCGTCCTTAGAATGTATGGAATTAAATTTCTGCAAATGGTTTGGCGAATTTCTTTAATTTCTCAAAACATCTGCAGTCTTGTGTGTGTTATACCAACTACCATGGCCACGGATTGCATTTTTCAATCTAAGGACCAATGATTTAACGTTTAGATAGTCATTGCATAATAATATTAACGGATGAACGATAATGTCACGTTTAAGATAAAGGCAGAAGCGTAGCCTCTCCTCATCTTGTTGAACATTAAATAATGGAAGTTGCGAAAACATTCTGCAAGCACACGCGAAATAATCAACTCCACAGATACATTTGACGCAGAATTCTTCAGCTACACATGAAACAAGACAACGAACACCGGAAGTATCCACAAATCCAATTCAGATTCAAATGCATCCAACGAAATGTGCAAATAGGCGTTGCCCATATGCACTGTCATCAAGGATATCCTCAGGAACAAATCAGTATGATAAAGTGAAGACAACAATTCGTTCTTCGACGTTAAAATCAAGAGAATCAAAAGCCGGTTTCATAGCGAAACAGTCGTCATCACGGACAACCTAATAGTCTGCACAGGTTAAGGCAACTCGGTAACTCGAGACAACTTTTGTTGAAACGGCATATTGCACAGCTGCACGCACACCCTCGACATGGCGTTCGTTAAGATAGTAACTGTGATTTGAAAAGCCATTATCTGCCATTGGAGGTCTACATCCTGAGATTCGAATAGAAATACTCGAGCCCGGTATCCAAGCATGTTGTTCGGTCGGTTCTGGACGAACATGGTGTAATCCCGTTTGACTCTCGTAGGAATGAGATATATCAAAACTATTATAGAAAAGAACATGAAAATCGATTACAGTGTAATTCTGTGACGCGAGCAACCTCGGTCTCTCAACCACTTCTCGAGACGTGTCGCAATCTGTACGAGTGAGTCCGGCGTAGTAGCGGGAAGATCCAATAAAGGATTGACCAGAAACTGTGGGACAGTCATCAAAGCAGCGGTCGTCATGATGTTGATCGACGACTTGGTGGACGTTGTAATGTCGGTTACTGGGTGCATCCTTTTGAGCAGAAGCTTTGATCTTTGGTAAAGAAATAATACTGAACGGTTTCTCAGAATCCTACGCTAGTAATTAAGTAAACATAGTACATACCTGCAGTCTACACCTATACTTCTGGCGTATTAATTCTAGTTCACAATAAAATGTTTCAGCATTGTCACAGAGAAGAAACATCGAACACTAGTACAAATTAACACTAGACGAGTATAAAGTGACTCTACACATAACAACGTCATCTAAAGGATATTACGCATGACATTGGTTGTTCCCACCAAATTTCGCTTGACATTGGTCGTTCTTGAAAAATATCGAGCTGACAGTGGATGTTTTTGTAAAACCCTGCCAATTTTACCCCGTTATAAATCGGAGACTATGGCTGTTTTCCCTGCAAATATAGTATGTAGCCATTGAAGATAAGTTATAAAAAACCAAAACATCTAAAAGTAATTTTATCTAAAAGTTGACCTTGGTTGTTTTGGATCAAAACCCTTCGATTGTGTCCGAAAATTTATTACAAGGAGGCCTTGCATGACCGCACGGATAAATGTAGGGGCACTATTGTGGTTCGACTTATTATTGGTGCGGGTTAGGCAAAATTCACAGAAATAACCGGTTGAAAAGTTAATCTAGTCATTACATTAAGATGCTGATCTTTCAATAATAAATTTAATATATTTTGTTAGGTCCCGTAGGGCCCTCGTAATATTTACTACGACAATTATAAACTACTATGGTGTAATTAGTTCCGTACTGTTGGAATTGCTCTGTGCTCTCGCGTAGCGCGGTTGCTCATTTCAACCCCGACGTTAACACAAAGATCGTAAGATTTTTTATTAGAATTGTATAACCTGCTTTGAAGTAGATCAACTCTGGTTCATTTGGCTGACAAGCTTTGGCCAGAATAAGCGCCCAGGTAGCAAGACAGTAATT
This sequence comes from Agriotes lineatus, assembly GCA_940337035.1. Lineage (NCBI taxonomy): Eukaryota > Metazoa > Arthropoda > Insecta > Coleoptera > Elateridae > Agriotes > Agriotes lineatus. The sequence continues at coordinate 33,676 of CALNHX010004081.1, forward strand.
GTCATAAGTTGTTACCGTTAATATGCCCTGCTTCCTGCGAAAAAAATTCTCAATACTTACGCCAGTCGTTCTGACACGTAATTTCATATACCCAGCATGTAAAACAACGCGGTTAACGTGTAATTGCATACGTGTGGTAATTGCCTATGCCTATAGGGTTGTCAGCAAAATGTTCGTTTCTTAAAACTAGACCTATCGTACCAGACGCCGCTGCACCCCCTACACAGCTAGTACAATATTTTGCAAATTTATTGTAATTGTGCAGTAATAAAAAAATTTACCTATTACTCAAAATGTTTTTATTAGATAAAAATATAATATAACTAAATATTTTTATTTAGCTGTTGCTTAAGAAGCCCCATTTTTATTTTATGTTCTTCTTCATCCTGTTCCATTTTCTTTAAAATTTGCAGTTTGCGCAGTTCATTCAGCTCTTCCTCATGAGCTGCTCTTGCTAGTAACACCTCCAATTCCTTCTTTGCAAGCTCCACCCGCACTGCAACTAATTTCTTTCGCTCATCTGCCAAGTTGTCGTATTTTGCATTGAGGCCGTCCTTCTTTGATACGTCTCTGTGGGGCTGCTTGCGAAGGACTAGCGACTTTCTGGTACTCAGCGAGGCTGGCGTCCTACTATCCCATTTTATTGAGGTAGTATTACCTAATAAACAAACATGTTATAAATTAGTGCACACATGAAAATTATCGTACCTACTTGCTAATGCAGATTGGTTGGGATCCCTATTGTACTGCTACCATCTGGAACTGTGAAAATTAAAAAAAATGTCACAAATGCGCTGACAACTTACTCGATACGACCTGCACTTACAGATCCGGATTTATTTCAGGGTTGTTCCCAGAGGTAGTGTTATCCTCTACTAGTGAATTATCATTAATGCTTTCACACGTAACTACATAGTAAGTGTTTGTTAAAATTTTTAAGGAATGCAAAGTGTTATTCACATCTTTCCTGGCGAAGCAATAACGGCATACGAATCTTGTTGCATAAAATAAATATAATCAGGCTTCGTTGATGGAACTGCAATGTAAATGTTTGTTAAAATTTGCAAGGAATGCAAAGTGTTATTCACATCTTACCTGGCGAATCAACAACGGCATACGAATCTTGTTGCATGGAAGAAATAGAAATAGAAGCAGGTTTTGGGTGATGAAACTACAAAGTAAGTGTTTGTTACAATTAGCAAGAAATACACAGTTTTGTTCACAACTTCTATGGCAAGGAAACAGTAGCTGGTGAGGCTTGTGGTAAAAAATCACAATCGTATGCTGAAGGTAACCCCCATATTGCCAAATTTAAAATCGGTATAATTGGCGTGCCGCTCATGTTTAACTTTTTTCCCGCCATCCTAATGCAACACGTAAGAAACACTTACAAATAATAGTAACCACAAAACAAACAATAACAAATAACCACAAACAAAATAACAAACGTAATTTAACTGTAATAACAACTGGAAAAATACATGTGCCGACTGATTAACCTCAATAACACTTCGCAGATGTGACGAAATTTGAATACAAAGTACATCTCTTTCTAACTAGTCTATCTGCCTTAGCAACTTCTCGCTCCTACTAAACTCGCCTGAATATAGCTGCATAACACGGCAATGTAGAGGTACCTAAAATGTTTCAAACTGTCGGTTAACTAACGGAATGAAGCGCTTGGAAAGACGGTCAAAAGTTATTTGATAAATTTATTTGGCAAATAACTTATTCCAACTGATATCTAACTGAGACTTTATCTGGACATTGAAAGACCGGCCCTTAAACGTCGATGTAATTTTGAAATAACTTTTAGGATTGAAGTGGATGTTTCGGAAATGCTTCGGCATAGAGACGCCGTGCTTCATAAGCGTTGCCATTGGCACTGCCGCACATGAAATGAGTATCTGACATTTCTTCATTGGTGTAGAGTGGAATTTTATTTTATTTGCAAGTAATATTAAGCGAAAATACTATAAAACTGATGATACATTCAATTGTTTTTATGTTACAGTTGTTCACAATTTTCAACCCTATCGACATACCGAATTGCATATTTCTATCTCAAGCCGTTTCCAAATGCCGCCGTGGATAGTAGTTTCATTGTCGCTCGGTGTACCGTATTGCTCGACTTCATCTGTTAACTGGCCTAAAAAGTCCTCTATTTCAGGTAGCCAATCACCAGCTTTCGATATAGAGATGATCGAATCCGTATCAAAATAAAAAATACGCTCCCCTAACCTATCTAGATATTTGTACAATTCGAGTCGGACATGAGCAGTTGTGTATGCCGCTATTGCTACATTAACAGTCGGTAATGGCTTTACAGCCTCTGTAAGTTGATCCCAATTCACTAAAATTACCTGATCAACATTCAATATTGAATGAACTTTTACATGAAGAGTTGTTAACAATTTAAAAAATTCTTCAGGGCGCGTTATTATAGAGCACTGCATCAGGTTTTCGCGCTGGCCAAGATATATTAGCCCTGGATTTTTTCTGATATTGTCCTTTTTTAATTCAACACCTTCAAGCTCGAAAATACTTCTGAATATAAGCTTCTTTGTCAGCATCTGTGATGCAGTTATTTGGCAACCCCGAAAATTCCTGCTTCATCTTTATAAAACTGTCGACATAACCGCTAAAATGCCGCCTGTATTTAAATCTTTGTCGTGTTTTACAACCTAATATTTCCAAATTTCAAAAATATCTACACTTTTATAATTTTCCTCTAAAGCCATTCTTAGCTTGTCGGCCACATAAGTCTCTACAAAACTACGTTCTTGATCGTTATGCGTGCATATGCATAAACCCCGATACAGTTTTGCGTATGTGCGGCATAAAATAAGTTTGTTATGGTTTTTATAAGGGAGCACGGGGTGAATTAAAGACGCTGGCGGCAGCACTATGCATTTGATAAGGGCAACATTATCAATAGATAGCAGCGAACCTGGCCAGTGGATATTTTGGGGGTGCCCTATACGATATTTTCCGTACTTGTTCACGCTAGGATATCATGAGCAAACGTCACAATCATATATTTTTTCGTCTGGCTGACATTTGTTGTACAGCTTGGCAGCATTCGGCCGTCCACGAAAACAACTGGCGCGGGGGGGGGGGGGGAGGGGGGTGTCTAGAGGCTCATGTTTAAAAATGGCTAGATTTTCGATATAATTCTTAGTGAACTGATTCTGTTAAAAAATTGAGAATTGACACTCCCACATTTCAACTAACGTATAACCGCTGTACGGATACCTGCCGACCTAGCTTCAGTATGTTCGGGGCGTAAAAACATGGCTCCCGCATCCTTGTCCACGTCAGATGTTTGAAGCGGGAAGCTAACCTAACATTCATGCCAAAATCACCATAAAAACTCGCATAGCGTAACTTGGGGGGAGATGGTAAATAAAACTTAAAAAATCGTATTTTTCTAAAAAAAACATAGTATATAGACAAAACTAGACATTTTCCAGGCATTGCAAATCATAAAATTAAACATAATACATGTAAACTAAATGCCATTAGGTTTAGGAAAATAAATAATTCAAAATAAAAAAACAGTTCGTTCACCATCTCACCCATAGATGTATGGGTTAGTTGGTGAATGATATATGGGTGAGATGGTGATTCTAAAAATAACAATTGTAACGTCACCACATTACTTTTGTTTATGTTTGGATACAAATTTTCCACATGTACCACAACTATTTCCATATTTGGTGCAATCTTCGTGCAGCCAGCGCTTACACCGCACACACCTAATCCAATCAACGTTCTTCTTGGTGGCTTTATATTCTTCACTACAGCCTATGCAGTAATCATTGCTATTATCGCTTATTTCGTCTTCATCATCTACCTAGTCTAGCCAAAAGTTCTGTCGCAAAGAAAAAGCTATATAGTTCCACTATGGGTGATTGAAATTTTATGTTTAATAAATTTATTTGTTAGAACATGTTATAACACAAAACCAAACAAGTTATAATTGAAAATGTCCACCATTAGCGCGGATGCAGCTCTTTAGTCTTGCTGGCCATTCGTCTATAGCGGCACGAACCCTATCTAAAGCAAAATTATCAACAGCTCTGCACAGACTGCGTTTTAAGGATTCAATTGATGTGTGTCGTTTTCTGCAAACTGTTGCCTCCAATTCGGCCCAAAGTTTATAATCCAATGGATTTAAATCCGGGCTTCCAGAGGGCCACTCTTCACTCTTAATAAACTCAGGCACATTCTGTGAAAGCCACAATTGTGTGCTTCTTGCTTTATGTGCTGGTGCTGAGTCTTGCTGGAATACACAGTGTTCGTTATGAAATAAAGTCTGATTAAGTGGCAACACAACCTTCTCAAGAACATCTGTTTGGTACACTTTGGCACCGGTTTTAACACCTTGCGTGCAAAAATGAATTTGTCACACCATGCCAACTCACTCCCCACCAAACCATCACACTTGCTGGATGATGACCACGCTGAACTTGATTCTAAGGTCACTAAATCACGTTAGCTTCGCTAACACAGGTAGGGAAACTCCGTGTTCTTTATGTCAAACCAAACTCGGTTTTTCAGTGACATACAAAATCAGTTTTTATTACGGCTGAAAACGATCATCTGTCTACTTCTAACTTAATGAAAGGGTTCTGACCTCACATTCCGAAAGATAAATTAATAATAAAAACTGTTATTTATGCACTTACTAATAGCGCCTATGATAAATTTGACATTGACAAACTCGTTTTTATAATCTGTCAAATGGTGTTTCCCTACCTGTGTTAGCGCAGCTAACGTGATTTAGTGACCTTACTTGATTCACTGCAGCAGCGGCATCTCTAGCATTTTTAGCATACACCTTGTTTTGTCGGTTAAATTTTTCCTCGGTGGTGAAAATTTTTTCGTCCGTAAACAAGATCGAGCGATGGAGATTTTTGGCGTACCTCTACAGAAGTGACTTGCTTCTGGTTTTCCGTATACCTTTAAGTCGAGTCGTCAACAAGTGTCCGGTATTTCTGCGATAAGCTCTCATACCAAGGTCTTCCCTGAGCAGTCGTGACATAGATCTGGAACTCATGCCCATTTCTTTTCCAAAAAACTTTGTTTGCGAAGAGGATTTTTCCGAATTCGTGCACGAACAGCTTTAACGCGGTGCTCGGACCTAGCAGTTCTTGGACGTCCGGTTCGAGGCCTATCTTTCACACTTCCGAGTCTCCTTAAATCGCTCTATGGAGCGATACACAAAGCGCCGATTTACACCAAGCGGTTTTAAGGCTTTGAAAATTTCACCGACAGAGTGACCTGCACGATACAAGGAAATAATGGAAACGCGGTTTTCTGTTTTTAATGATTCCATCTCAAATTCACACAAAGCTGGAGCAAACTCAACTAGGTTTGACAGCTAGATAACAAATGTAAACAAACATGGCACGCTAGCTTGATACCTATTGTTTGTAGGAAATATAAAGGAACTTTAAAATTTGTTACAGAACTTTTGGCTAGACTAGGTAGTTCGGGTTCACTTTCGTCTGATGTGTCAGGAATTTCTAATTTCTTTTTTTTACAGTTGTTTTGGTTTCTTTCGCCTTGTTCTTTTTTACTATTTTATTGCTCTTTAACAGCATTCTTTCCTTTAAAACTTTTATATTGCTTTCTGCATTTAAAACTGAAGCTAAATTTCTGGCTCGTTTGCGAGCAGTTTCAATTCTAGGTAAGTTGGGAACGGGAGAAATTTGGTCCAATATTTTTCCGGGCGTGATATCATCAGTAGAGTTATTTGAAGCTGAAATACTGCAGCTTGCTAATGGCATCTCATTTGAAACTAAATTTGAAAGTCCTGGTGCAGGAGAAATCGAAATTCGTGTGACGTTATTGGTTGAGAATGGCTGATGTGAAGGGCCTGGCTGGGGGTTTTCTACCTGTGTTGCTGGTGGGGGGTGTAAAGAGTCTGGTTGGTAAATTTCGGTCTGAGGTGCAACATCTGTTAAGAAGGCGGAACGACATGGGGATTAAATAGAACAATACCTGTTGCGCGGAAACCTGATAGCCCATTGCTTACGGTGGCTGCTTTTGTCCATGCTTCACATAACAATCTACCAAATACAAGCCTATTGATTTTTCTTGTAGGGTTCGTTTTTATAAATAAATTACATCCATTGTAATAGAATGTTTGTAAGGATTTGAAGAAGGTCCTATCCAGCAGCTGCAAGTAATGGGTAGTATGGCTGGGTAGGCAGAATAAAATAATATTGTTTTCTTCAGCAAACTCAAGTATTTCTACTGAGCTGCAGTAGGAACTGTGACCATCCAGTATCATTAATATTATTCGTGCCGGCGTTCTTGGTAAAAATTGATTCTTTAGCCATAAGAAAAAAATCTCACTTGTCAAATAAGCTGATTTTTGTGACATATAAATAACCGAACCGGGCGGCATGCCGTCCTTGTGCTCTCGTTTTTCATTTTTTCCTTTGAATACACACGCTGGGGGAAAGAATACATCTTCGCCGTTACAACAAGCAATCACGGAAATAGTTTCGCTTTTTTCTCCACAGGTGATATTGGAAACAAACTTCGAACTCTTAGCAGCCACAACATACCCAGGTTTATTATTCAGTTGAACCACGGCCTTCTGGATTAGCGTGCCTGCCGGCTCTCCGCGGCCTGTTCATTTGCAAGCTTTTCGAGTGCTCCGCGTGGCGCTGTTACCGGGGGATTTGTAAGGTCACTAGATTAATACACTAAGGGATTTGGAAGCGTTGGCTCAGCGTTTAAACTGCAGATGGCAAAACTGGCGCGACGGATTCAACAAAATACTTTCAATTTGATCTTTTCGCGCGCACAGAATGTTTGATTTTTGCGCGCAAGCACAATTTACAAATTTTGACGTTTCTACGTACGCATTTTCGTTCATTGCAAATTTAGTTTGTTACTTCCTTCGAACATATAAGACTGGAACGAGCATACTTGTAATAACGTAATGTTAACCCGATGGTTCAAAGAACATCAACAGAGATGAAAATAGAATAGTACGCAAGTATAAGAAGGATAAACTGATAACTCGAACTCATTGGTAATGCGCAATCGCGTACAGCTTTAATGGTTTCGGTAATGGGCTACTGGCCGATTTCAGCAGAACAGCTGACCGCAGATGACCGATTTTGTTGTTTTTGAATTAATTTGTGCTGTTGTGAATTTGGTTGTTGTGCTTTGAATAGTGGTTAACGAAAAGAATTAGTTGCAAGAATGTATTGCTATATTTGTAAAATACGAAACCCAGAAGTTATATATCACTTGTAAGTAATTTGCGCCGCTTACGACGTCAAATTTACCGCCACTGGCGACGTTAAAATTTACCGTGCTTCTGCGCACAAGCTCTTATTTCCAATTGTATGTCTGTCCTTGTCAATCTTTTTTGAACCACCTGCCATGCCGTATGCTCTTTCCAGTCTTTTATATGTTCGAAGGTTGCTTCTGTGAAAATCCATTTTGTATTTTTTCGTACAAATATGTCGTAAAACTAACTTAATTTAACGTTTCAGTCACAGAACAATAATCTGACAGATAAAAGCTAAGTTTCAAACCGGCTGGCGTGGTTCTGAACTTCAATCCCCCGATATGCCGAGTCACAACTTTGTAATGCTATTTGTCGCAAATGAACAGGCCGCTAAGAGCCGTCAGGCACGCTAATCCAGAAGGCCGTGAGTTGAACCTTTCGTTGGCTGGTTCACCGGTGGTACACCAACTTCCTCAAATAAAATAAAAATTTGGTTATATTACAATCGGTAAATTGTTTAAAAAAATTAGAATAAAAGCAGTTTAGATCATACCTTCAATAGTCAAATCTTCCAGAGACACTGGAGTTCCAGGAACGTTTTTTGCCTTATGATTTCTCAACGTTCTCTTAACCGAGTCTTCAGAAGGCATTACCGCACGTACAGAATTTTCTAGAGTAGACACAGCTTCTGCGTTTATTTGTACTGGTTTGGCCAAGACGCCCTTAGCTCTTTTTTCATGTCCTGTACGCATTTTACTACTTTAATTTCTTCTTGATTTGCTGAATGATTGTGTTCCGTCTTCAAAACGGGGCTTGTTTTTTCTAAAGTTGTAGGTAAAATCGCTCTACACTGTAAAACAATAGTAATTAATAAATGAGTAAGTAAAAAATGGGGTATATTAAAAATTAAGAATTATTGCGCCTTATTAAATTAGTTTAATTACAATGTCACATGAATTAAATTGTTTATTAATAATTACCTTCAATGAGCTGTATTTACATCGCCAACGAATACCACTTGCACAGTTTTTATGTACCACATATACTGATGGGGCCATAATTATATATAACAGCAATGAGATAACATGAACAAGCAAATAGAACGCTTGAGTAAGAAAGAGATAGCCATACAAAAAAATTATATTAGTAGGCATGTTTAGTTGACAAATGTCATAAGTAAATTAAGAGTGAAGCCTTCTCGAATATTTGCTACTATGTTTATCTCTTTCTTACTCAAGCAATACGTGTTATCTTCTTGTTCATGTTATCTTATTGCTGTTATATATAATTCCGGCCCCATCGGTATATATACCCATTACACAATAACTTCACACAATTGAACACAATTTCAAAATGTTGGTTTATATAGTCATTCAAAACATTCAGGTACTTAGGTATTTGTTATAATTAGGGAAAACTAATCCTAACTCCTGTAACTAATGTAAACTTTCTATAATGTGAAGATTATATATTTTTAGTTTTATTGGCATGCAAGTATGTAGTTAGGTATTCGGTATAATTAGGGAAACTAACCCTAATTCCTGTAACTAATTAAAAATTTTGAGTAAATTTGGGTACCTTGATGTAGAAGTTCGCCAAGCTGATTAGTTTTGAGGGGTTATTTTTTCCGGTGATATTTTTTCCGGGGGTATTTTTTCCGAGGGTATTTTTTCCGGGGTGTATTTTTCCGGGGGTATCTTTTCCGGGGATATTTTTCTGCCACCAACTTGGTTTTTGTATTCAGCCGTTAGTCCAAGTTTTTGTATTTTATGAAATCAAGCCTGCCCAAGATGGAAGCGGCATCCCAGCAATTGTGACTCTTGCCACACGGTGCGTACTGCATTGTGGATTGCACTTTCAAAGTCTGCCACAGTTTGTTTCGGATAGAAACGTAAGCCAACACGTTCGCACTTATTTTTCTTTAATAAAAAAGCACTTTCGTAAGTTAGTTGCCGTTTATCCGGAAGTAAACAAAATACCATTGTAATGTATTGTCCATTTTTAACAGTGTGGATGGTGAATAATTGTAAGAAATGTTGTGCACAATAACTAAATGTCCCATCTAAAAGAATCTTTTCGCTATTACACAAATGGCGGATATTTGTCCAGCAATAATCTTTGTATGCTGATCACAATTGAATGTAAAATCCTCGTCCCTAATTTGTACTTATTTGTTCAGGATTTTCTTTTAACACAGAATGTATTATTTTAGAAGGTCTTTCGGTTAACACTTCTGTCGCTTTTCTTTTAACACTGCTGCTGTTTACCTGACGATTCAACTTCTTAAGATCATTAGGATGTTTATGTTGCAAGTCATGACGAGAAATTAGGTTTTCTACGCCAATCTTAAAAACCTTCGCTTTGCAGGAACGTATCGCACATCTCCAGTAACTTTCACCACTTTTTAGCACTTTGTCTTTTGTAAATTTAGCAGACTCAACAATCAATACTTCTTTTCCACGTTCACTAATAAATTTGGACATTTCCATGATTTCGGCGCAAGTAATCTCAATCACTTACTATTTGCAACTGCCAAGCGATTGCACAAAGTGATATTTACAATTTGTGGGCGTCCAGTTTAAAGGTAGAATTTAAGAAAGCCAGGTAATAAGCGCCTAATATGACCGATGCCAAAGGACTCTAAATATTAAAGTTAATCCTTCCGTTCGCGTTCAATTTGAGGGTAGGATTAAAAGCGGTGAGGTAGTCAGCGTCAAATTCGTGGCCGCCGGAGGAGGCCAACTGGGCAAAATGGTCAGTTTGTCCGTAAATCCTAGGGGTCAACTGGGCAACAAGCAAAAAATTTTTGTACAAAGATACGAATTTAGGTTATTTGCAGATTTAAGATTTGTGTGTACTTAGTACAAACATTTCTGTGTAATGAAAAGATACGAATTTAGGTTATTTGCAGATTTAAGATTTGTGTCTACTTAGTACAAACATTCCTGTGTAATGTAAAAAATGTGTGTAGGCCCTAGCACGAGTCCCTTGCCCAGTTGACCCCTATACTTACAGGTAAAAATTAAGTAGCGGGATTATAGAGTTGACCGTTTGCCCAGTTGGCCTGTACCCGTGGCCGCCCCTTAGAAGGGTTTGTTACTATCCGGGATTAATGAATGGCTGGTTTACTAATACCATATGGTATCCGTGAGCGCTAATGGTTTAAATTTAGGTTAGAACTGAATTAACAGGGTAATCCCTAAACACATGTAGACTTTTCCGCAGTTCGGGCAATTTTGCTGTAAATCCTTATCATGTAAAGAAATTAAACAAACATGGGCAGCGACGTAAAGGTTCGGCTCATGAACGAAATTGTCTGATTTGTCCAAGACTTCGGTTTCCCGCCTACATTCTAAATTGTAGAGAGAAAATAAAACTTTTTCCAATGTTTTTTATAGCTCTTTTTCTTAATATTTATGGTCGCATTTATGCTTCTGACTACTTTTTCCGATAGTACACCATATATCTAATACTTACTATATTGCTAGCGGCTATGAGTGGGAAACTGACCAAGGAAGTGAGACAGACAACCAACTCTTCAATGTATAATGATGAGTTGTGTGCAAGCGCGGCGGCGTCGTCCGGCCAATGGGAAAGTGGGCAAGTTTAAAATTCGCTTTTAAAGGCGGAGTTCGAATTCTCACGCATGCGCACGAGACGCGTTATACTCTAAGTGAGACTATGTCGGCGCCGTAATGTTTTCTGACGTTTCCAGGCCCTACTAGCAATATATGTGTATTATATATATATGTAGTACACAGACATAGAACAATGGTAAAGTTTGTCACTCAATTTTGAATTTTTATGGGAAGCGAAACACTTGGTACCTCTGAAGTCCCTATTAGAAACAGAGCATAATAACGTATCTAACATAATATTACACGGTGGAGTCAGCTGGCAGCACAAAAATAACTCTTAGCAAATGCTGCTGTTAAACCTGTAATGACATTGTAACCTTGGGGTGGAGGTTAAGGGCAGTTTAAATAAAACAATAAAATAAATTTAAATCGTTATATTGAAACAGGTTTTTCCTGCCAAAATCCCTTATTGCAGTTGACCTAATTTAAGACCGTAACATGATTACAATGCAACCTAAATTAAAAGCTGTATTGCATTGAAAATAGGATTTCCCTGCTAAAAACAATTTTTACCGTTAACAGTTCTTGGAACCACATTGTGATTGCAATGAATCTAGATCCCCTGTTGGTTATTTTTTACTTAGAACAATTTTTATCAGCTGAGGGATGAACCTGATATTTTTCATTAACCCGTAAAACAAACTACATTATGAACATTACCATAACCCAAAATTTAACCAAATACAGGAAACTCGTACAAAGAATCATTGCTTTGACGGCGACAGCGCCACCACCGCCCTCTGACGGTTTCAGTTGTATTCTAACCTAGATCACGTAGTTTCTATGGAAATTAGTTCAAATTCAAATGTAAAATTATCTTATTTTGTTGCAATTTTGGAATAATGGAATGAAATTGGGGAATGTTTAGGCATTTACGAGTAACATAAACTCATTTTTATTTTAGTTATGTGTAATTTTCCTTACTTTTTTATTGTTTGTTTTCAATTTCCTTTGAAAACTGTCATTAACATTACATACAAAACACTTGGTAAGTACATTAAAAAATGTATGAACTAATATTGTGTAGCGCTCGTTACAAACATGTAAAACCACATTCTCATGGCGTAAGTAACGAATAAGGTTTTCCATTACACCAGAAGCATTTTCATTTATAAAAATTTAGAAATTTTGATTAAAAATGCCCTTTAATTTAGATGCAAATCTGCAGATGGTGTAGGGAAAAGCATTTTACATTTATTGTTGTCCCTTTTTACATCAATGTGAATGTTATTCATGTTTCCGTCATTGTCTAATGATGGTAACGCTGTTTTACATTTATTATGCAAAAGTTTAGCGCTAGCCCACGCCATAACATAATTATCTGCGTTTTTTTGAGGTATATCATCAGCAATATCAACATCTTTATTGTGAAATATATTTATGATAGAAATATTCAAACAATGTTTCTTCCATGATAATTTTTTCTTTTTAAACAAAAATGTCGCTGCATTAATTTCGCAATTACTATCGTCAGCAGGACTTAAAAGTTAATTAGTTAAAACAACCCTTATAGGAGATCTAAATTTAGAAGCACCAGGGCAGATATTATTACTGTCTTTACTTCTCAGAATAGAAAATAAGTTGTCAGCACAATGCTGTGTTTCCTTTCTGGTCATTAAATATTCAAAATTAAATTTTGTATTTAGTTCTGCCCATAGTAATTTCAGTGCTTCTATATTGTCTATCCAACCCTGAATACAAATTGGATTACGTTTCTGAGGGTTCAAAAAGTCTAATTTATTTTAAAAGTCTTGTATAATATTCAGTTTTTTCACAATGTTTTGACTTATTAGATAATGGACGCTTGAATTCTTTTACACAATTGTACAACGAACTATTAAAAATATCAAATAAAGTGCCGAATAATTCTAGAAATTCGGCTGTATGAGCTACTGCAGGCGGTAAAGAATTAAACAAAACATGTGTCAATACACCACTACAGAATGGCGTAACACTCTAACTGCAAGACAAAGTCTGTTTGAATGGTTATATAAAATTCTACAATATGTGACCATGTTAACTTTTGCTCCAGTAAATATAAATTCATCTATATCAGAAGCACTTTTAATGTATATTAATAATCCGTCTCTTCGTTCATAATCATTGGATTGAATGTTAAGTTGATTAAGCCTTTTAGATAAATTCAAATGCATTCCACGTTCTTTATGAGATATGTTTTCTATGTTTAATAACCATCAGTAATTCAAACATTAAATTATTCCAACCATCTTCTCTAGGTAAATCTAAATAATATTTATTTAAATAAATTCTATAAAAATCAAGCATCTTAGTTTGCAATACAGATTTATCACTTAAATTCATATTAAACTCTTTTAAATTACTATATTTATTTTCGTGTCGAATATCGTACTTTTTGAGATTATTTCTAACCGATTTGATCAAGTGGGGTGGATCATAAAAACAACATGTGTCAATACACCACAAGCTACAGAATGGCTTAACACTCTAACTGCAATACAAAGTCTGTTTGAATGGTTATATAAAATTCTACAATATGTGACCATGTTAATTTTTGCTCCAGTAGTCATCTATATCAGAAGCACTTTTAGTGAATATTAATAATCCTTCTCTTCGTTCATAACCACTGGATTGAATGTTAAGTTGATTAAGCTTTTTAGATAAACAAATGCATTCCACGTCCTTTATGAGATATGTTTTCTCTGTTTAATAACCATCAGTAATTCAAACATTAAATTATTCCAATCATCTTCTCTAGATAAATCCAAATCATATTTATTCAAATAAATTTTATAATAAATCAAGCATCTTAGCTCACTTAAATTTATATTAAACTCTTTTAAATTACTATATTTATTTTCGTGTCGAATATCATACTTTTTGAGGGTATTTCTAGCCGATTTGATCAAGTGGGGTGGATCATAAAAACAATAGGGTAAATGTGCCTAATTTGAACCAGTTTTAATATTAACATTTTTTAACTCGATTTTCGATTTCGATTTTCAATGGTCCGCTGAAGTTCGTCTTTGTATGGACTCAAATGCGAACGCATCAAACCACCCACTCTTTGTTCTACCATAACGGGTTCTTGCTGGACCGCCTTCCATCCATGTTGTTCATAAATTCTCAGATTTATAATTACGTAAGCGGGTAACATTTGTCCCATTGCATTTCCACAAAACATGATTGAGGTGGCACTTTTTGAAAAATCCCTGATTCTTTCGGGATATTTTACCCCACGTTTAAATAAACATTTTTTTTTATTCCGGGATTGTCCGACAGGTTGGTTTCGCCGTAGCTGTAGATATTCGTTGGCTCAACGCCCTGAGTAGTTTCTTTCAAATTTACCAAGAATTCCTCCACCATTTTTGCTGAAACGGCTGATCTATTTTTCTTTATATTTTGGCAATTTCGTAAAGTTATATGGTTCTTGTGTCTCTTTAAAAATCCCAACGCCCACTCCTTAGATGGATAATTATTGTTAAACTGGGGAATGTTTTTTCCGGCCTTCGATAGGTAATAAAAGATCAATTTTCTTGTGTCCCTTAAATCTAACGAGAAACCCCAGTCTCCCAGGGTCTGAGCGTTTTTAACAATATTAATTTGCTCCTCTTCTGTGAGGGCAAGGGAGTGGCCAATGTTGTTGGTATGCTTTCCTCGTAGTTTGTGACTTAGCGTCCCTAATGAAATTCCATGTTTTAGATGCTTCACGCAAAGACTTTTTTTTAATTTTATTTCATGAAGAGCTTTCTCTAAGACTTCTGGAGTGAAATTGGCATATTTTCTTGTACCAGGTTTTCTCTTATACGAGCGGACCATTTTCTACAAGAAAAAACAGAGTTAATATGTAACCTGGGGCTTCATTGAACGCGTTCAAAGTAACCCCGAAATCGATGTCTAAGCGCATTGTTCTGATAAAAAATTTATAAACAAAAAGTGTGTTGAAATATTTTATATTTCTTTAACATATCTTTGTTAGGATACCGCATTGTTCTCGTAAATATATTTTTTAAACATGTAGTGAAAATACTTACGGCTACAGCAACAAAAGTTGGCAGACCTCTCGTAACGTCACCTTTGTAGGTTAGAAGTTGCATGTCAGGTTTGCCAACTTTACAAAAATAATTTTTAAACCAGTGTTGCCATATCATTCCTAAATGTGTGACGAACTGAGTGGTGAAAACTAGATGTCGCTAAACTTAATGGTTATTTCACTATGGGCCAATATAACAAAATTTATTTTTTGTTCAAAGTAGCCACGCGGTTCAAAGTCTTACGGTACTTGTAATTATTGCTGTTTTCTGGATACCTTTACCTTTACGGTTCGAACCACTTGCTGTAGTTTGAGGTAACGGTGTACACTCACGGATAGGCTTGATGGAGAATCCTGTACTTCCTTCCTCTTTTTTTTTGGTTTGCTACTAGTGCAAGAGGAATGACTTCAGATGAAGTGGAATTATCTGCTTCAACAACAGTAAGTGCCTCACTTCCAGCGAAATCAGCATCGCTGAAGATACTTCTGTCAACTGGTCACACTCCGGTGTCTTTGAATCCATTGACAGCATTGGAAATTGTAGCTGCGTTA
Organism: Agriotes lineatus; assembly: GCA_940337035.1. Classification (NCBI taxonomy): domain Eukaryota; kingdom Metazoa; phylum Arthropoda; class Insecta; order Coleoptera; family Elateridae; genus Agriotes; species Agriotes lineatus. The sequence goes on from CALNHX010004081.1 coordinate 49,136, forward strand.
TAGCACGTCCAATATTCGACCATAACCATTTTTCTTCGGCTTGTCCATAATAGGTTTGTAAAGGTTTGAAAATGGAGACGTCTAGAGGCTGCAGGCGGTGGGTGGTATGTGCAGGCAATTGAAGAATAATTACACCATGTTCCCTAGCTAGTAAAAGAGCTTCCAGATTCTTGCTGTGTGTGGTGTGGCCGTCCAACAACAACAAGCATTTTTATCTTTTGTTGGATGTGTAACTGCAATAAAGTGTTTTAACCAGTCTACGAATAAATCCGAATTAATGTATCCACTTTTAGAAACGCGGATTAAGCTACCAGAAGGAGCTCCATTTCCCAGGTCGTTGGCCATGCGAATTCTCTTAAAGATAATCATCGGTGGTAAGAACTGTCCAGATGCACTAACACAACACACAAACGTTGTGTTCGCCACTGGCAACTGCTCCCGCCTGATGCTTCCTTTTTTTTGCTACAACTTTCTGACATTTCTTTTGAACTGTAGAGTATCCAGATTCATCGACATTGAATATTCTAATAGCATCTAACTGATTTTCATCACATACTTTTTCAAGAATATTATAAAATTCGTTTACCCTCGTCGGTTAAAACCTTTTCGTCTGTTAATTGATGTCGCCTCTGGTTGACGTAACGACAAGTTGGAACTTCTTTTCATAAACTGGTAGTACCATTTTTTTCCAGCTGACTTTTGTTGGTTATTAAAATTATTTGGTAACCGATTCCTATCCGCTACTTCAAAGGCCAACTTTCGGATATCGTTAATAGTCAAACCAAACAACCGTTCTTCAAATTGGAGTATGTGTTTGTCTAGTTCCTCTTCGATAGCTGTTATAAACGACTTCTCCCTAATGGTTTGGTCGAATCATTCGCATTTTTGTGTATGAATAGTTGGCCTATTTCCTCAGTTTATATTATTGTAGCGCGATGTTTCGGAAGCTAATTCTGCTTCCGTCATCAGGCGTAGTCTTGAGAAGGACTGATTTCGCACTTGGAGTTGGTTTTTAACTGCACAAGTACTTGACACACTACAATAATATAAACTGTGGAAATAGGCCGACAATTCATACACAATGAGACCACAGTTACAAAACACTTTCAGATCAAATTCGCAACTTTGTTTGAATTTCGCAGGTGACGTAAGAATATTGTCAATTCGACAACATTCGTTTAACCTTAGTTGTTCTGTTGTATAGGCAGCTAATGCCAATTTCATTTCATCAGTTGACCACTTTCCATAATTTCCCGTCTTTGCCATGACTGTAAAAGAAAAGAAGAATGTAGGTTCCTAAATTGAACCAGTTCATTTTTGGCAACCGGGAAAGGTTCAACGTAACCTCACCTCAATTAAAGCTACTATTTAAATATTAAAACATTATACATATAAAAATCAACTAGTTGCCTGCCTTATTAACTCACAATAGTAGCATTTTTTTAACACTTACCTGGAGATAGATATTTGCTTATGAAGCTCTACTCAATTTTATATTAAAAACGCGTATAAAGAAGTTTTCCCTCCAGGAAGTACAAATGCACTTGAGCAGGAACTAAAACCTTTGTGTGTAGGCTTCACCACTAAGACTTTCAAAATGTGCTACCAGATGGAGGAAGTAGTAATCGTAAATGGCGATTCTATTGGTGGTTCAATTTAGGCACCAGTTCAAATTAGGCAACCTTCCCCTAAATGTTTTCAGCATCTACTTCAATGTATGATATATAGCAGATGTCATTCCTCATAACTTCCTAGCCCGCACATTATTTGAGCCTTGGTCACAAATAATACATTTTGGTATAAAACCGGTCTTCTGTACTTTTTTGGCACAAACACTACCTCTTCCAACCATTTTCCAACACTTTATTAACAACTTATATCTACTTCTAATTTTATATAATTTGAATTCGTTATACACGTTCCATATGAAAAACGTTTAGTGTGCAATTCAAGACGGCAGAGGTGCTGCTAATGGCCGTCGTTTACTTTTAGGCGGAGTTATCTGTATTGTCAGTGTATTTGATTTAACTCACTTGTTTTTCCTGAGCCCTCGAAAGATGTACGGTTACGGCCAAATAAAAACCCACCATTTCGACATTCTATGTAATTTTCATAAATTTTGGTAAATCAGGCTTTTAGTTGACAGTCCCTTGATAATTTGAATTCTTAATATGTCATTTTTAATTTTTATGTTTCTTAGGTGATTTAATACCAATTCACAATAGAGTAAAGTACTGTCCGGTTTTATTTGGCCGTAAGTGTACTTGCTGCAAATGTGTTTTACGCGTGGTTCCGAAAATTGTTTAAATGCAAAAAGTTCGGATGGAATTTCTTGCCTTTAGGGCTGGGACGAGCCTTCCTTCCTTGAAATGAAATTTGCACTCAAACACATAATTTAAGGGAAGTAAGATGAGATTTTTAATTGCGAAGCCGCATGGCTCGCTGTTAAAGTTCGCGATCGTTTTCGCCGGAAGACTGGTTGATCCGTCGCCACGGGTCCCCAGGAAAATCCGAAAATAGAGCATAAATGGAGTTTCATTCGACGTTGCCTGGAAATTGTTGTGTGCGGCCAGTTGGCAAGTTTTAACATTGATATATTTGTTGGGTCGTGTCTTAATTGTTTAGCACCGGATGTAATACAATATTGTGTGGGTTTCGTGTAGGCGAATAACTTTTCAAAATTCTAATTTGAACAATTTTAGAAATTCCTCTGTGGTTTGCTAATGGTGATAGGAGTTTGTTACAACATTGTAGTGGTCTATTCCTGTCACGAGGCCATTTCGCGAATTATAAACAATTGTATAATTTGTTTAAATTTCTAAATGTGTTCGTAATTTCCCCCATTGCTTAAATCCACTGGATTAAACGTACAGAAGCGTAATGCTCTATTAAAGAAAGTCGGCGATCATGATTGTAATTCATTCAACCTTTGATCTCGGTCTCTAAAGGCAGTGTCAATTACAATTGCTTTGCACATATTGTCTTTAGTGGGTACTACTATTACACCTCTTCTGCCGTAACCTACTGGTAACATTACCTTATCAACATTCAAGGTCATAGCGTCAAGAACAGGGCGTTGCTTTCAAGAACTTTTTCAATAACGTTGAGGATCGCTGCGACCGACAACTGATCGGCCCTTCTGAATGAGATCCCCAGCGGCTTTTCAGGGTAGTTATGATTTCGCGGCACTATTTTGCAGAGCCCGGATATTAAAAAATAATAATAAAAAAGAACTGCTGATTCAGATCTGGGGCAAAAAAAGTCCATAAAGAAGAAAACATTTTTATTGAACTTCTTTCATATTGGTAAAACAAAGTAGATTATTGTTTTTAACACTTCTTTAGTCGGAGTCATAGTCGCCAGTTGAGTTAGAGTCACTCTCCATTTCTAAATTTTGTGGCTCCTTAGGGGCTTTTAGTAGGACAATCACTTCTACAGGAAGCTTTTTTATTTTTTTGGCATATGTCTTTGAATATGTTATATCGACTTTTTGAGTCTTTGAGAACACTTTCATCAATACAGTGGTAACATGCTATATTTGATCCATGAGAAGAACATTCCCAGTCTTTAGAGTCATCAAGGCAATTTGATAAGAAATTACACGAAAATGGCAACTGTGTAGCACCTTTGGTGCAAGCACATTGTAAAGTCGATAGAAAGATCTGAGGGTCCTCTGCACTTGGAGTTGTCTTTGATGTAAGATGAAGTTGGCGTATTGGCTGCAGAACGAATAGGTAAGGAAGATGCGAGAGTTACCAAAATTATAGTTTCTAAGGATGGCATTTCTGTTGGTTTGTGTTCTACAGAATATTTAAAGTTTCTCATATCATCTCTTGTTAATGTGGCTGTGTTTTTCATTGCAATTTGGAAAAAGTAGTGGTTTCTAGTTTCAATGACTCGTTATTGAATTATGTGCCTGCCATGCAAAGTACTACGGTTGTGGAAGACTAAAACAATTTGACTCAAGAAACCATTAACTTTCCCACCATTGATCACTTCAAGAATAAAATAGATAGCTAATGTTAACTACAGTTATTAATTGCCAGTGATAAATAACAGTGAAAGTGTCAGTGGCCGCCAGATAATTTTGTTTTTTTTTTCTCATTTTGTACTATATACGAGGAATGTTCAAATATAAATGATAATTTTAATTTATGTAAAAACAAAGGAAAGTCAAAACGAAAAAATACATTATTTGGCAATGTATTCCCCGTGCTTCTCGATGAACTGCGGTCACCGTCCTGGAAGCTTCTGGATTTCGCACTAAAAAAAGTTTTTTGGTTGGAGGTGCAGCCACACTCGAACAGCGTTAATGACCTCTTCGTTCGGATCCATCTAGCACATGTTACGGTATTAATTCATCATATCGACATAGGTCGTATTGATTGTTCAAAAACGGGTACAAACTACAGGGTTCGCCGGTTTTACTAAAAAGAACACAGATCTGAATGTGTTGGAGCAGATTATGTTGCTCCGATTCCTCGCACTTAGCTCAGTCGGGAAGGCGTGGTTCGAAGACTTAAATGAAAAACCGACGGGGTACTTACCCTAAAGCTTGCTTAACAGAAAAAAAGAGATGCCTGAGCGCCACTTGGTTCTGATTAGGGGTGGCTGACGTGTCTAGAACCAAGAACAATACACGTAGCCTATGTAGAAGTCCTCTAGGTACGTTGCTGAACACCTCAGCCTGTTGGTTACCAAGCCTCCTCCGAGTAGCCGGGTGACCTTGTCATTAAATCACTTACCGTCAAGGCCACCGTCACTAAAGTATAACAAAAGAACACTGAATGGCCCAGGGCTTGGGGCTTGCTTATCAAAAAAAGGCGTACTTTCAGCTTTACATTGCAAATTACACTGGGCCTTTGCCACACTGGATTAATTAATGACCCAGAAGGGGTTCAGAACTCAACAAATAATCAAATTGACTTTAATGGGTTTATTATTTAAAGAATTAAAGTTTACACAAATCTTTACATTGATAGTAATCACCCGGAGGTGAATTCAAGCTTAATAAAGAGAAAAGATACACCCTACATGAATATAAAAGGGATCCCACGCAAAGTTACCTTATGGTCTAAATATATGGTTACACAACGGACAAAACGAAATAGATAACAGGGGTGAAGCCCCTGGTTAACAACAAGCAAATCAAAACATAAGCTTAAGCTTTAAGTGAACGGGCGCAATATTTACGAACTCCCGGAAAACACAACAAATATAGTCGCACATTAATTAGGCACAAGAACACAATTGGTGTAATACATAGCTCCTACCTGGTAGCTGTAAGCACGTCGCTAGTTTCTGCTATAAACTCATCCTCGGGGAAGCTTGGCAAGGCGTTGCGGAGGTACAGAAAGGGCTGGAGCCGGGCCTGGTGGTTGCTTAGCGATAGAGTTGGTTTATTCCAGGCTTCGGAATGGCACGACGCAATCGGACTTTGCAAATAATGCAACCAGGGCACTACAATAATTAACACGCGGTGGGCCTCAATAAACTCAGCGTCGGCAATTCAAAGATGCAGTACGCAAAAGGTTTTTCCCCACAAAGGTACGGGAAACCGTTAATCATAAGCTTAAAGAGATCGTCTCGAATTGGATCTGCAAATGGTGCAACGATCTTCCCCCGGGAAGTACATCAACTTAAGGAGACGACTCAGCTATATGCCAACACTAAAATATCGATAACTTAATCGCCCACCGCGCGCGCAAAAACACCCAACAAGGGTAAAATAATCGTTCAAAGGTCTAGGCTGAACTGCCTTAAAAATCCCAATCGCGCGGTGACTACCGAATTCGTTCACCCCGCGCCGCCGTGAAGTTATCCTTCTCTTGCAGCCGTTAAGAAAAATCTTCCCTTTCAAGATTGCATTAATGCTCAAAGAATTGCGAACCGCTTACTGTGTATTGAAGAAAAGCGAGAGGGGTCTGGAACATTCCAAAGAATTTCTTGCAGTCGTAATGACTTCCACGGTGTTGAATTACGAGGCCAGTTTTTACGAACTTCGGGCGTTGAAGTCAATAACAGGAAGTGTCCAAGGGCAGCATATGGGCTATTGCCAAAACAAATGTAATCCCAGAGCCTAATTTCTCTGTGCGTGAAACAAGGAAGGGTTGTTCAAAATTGATTAGCTGCATACGGATTTGAAGAATTTGCAATTACAACGACGCCGAGCAGTCGCGAAACATGACGCAATTAGTATACGAAACGGATACGTTCATCAAGAAAAGTATTACAATATCTATGTTTGTTTTTAGGTTCTGAGTTTAACTGTACTATCAATATCTCGGGTAACCCCAAGATTGTAAAACGAACAAAGCGACTCGGACGCGACATGAATTGTTTACAAGAAATTTTCACGCATTACGAAGCCCGAGCATAAGCCCAAGTAAATTCGAATTACGACGCCGCGTTAACAGGGCCGGTCTCGCGCCAGAGGCGGCTTTACGAAAAGTAAATCGGCCAGCGCTATTTAATAGAATTATTCAATAAAGAAATACCTTTACACACATTCTTTATTTTTCTGCATTGGAACTCACTGTGAACGATAGTTTGCACACTTTCAATACTTATATCCAAATTTGAAGCAATTTCCCTCACTATAATGCACCTATCATTACGAATTCTGTCACAATTGGTTGCAGTGTTGGATGTTTCTGGGCGCCGGGGGTGCGCTGCATTTTCTACACGTTCTCGTCCCCCTCTAAAGGCCACACTTAAATCTGACAGTATTCTCTTCATACTGTACTTTCGGTCTTCTACAAATCTCAGCCGATTACGCACCCTCTCATGCAAGAAATTTTACAACGTGTTATTCCACGCTTGGATGAACTTCTTTCTCACTCATTATTATTACTTTTGTAAAACTACAACACACTAGCACGTGTACACCTGAATATTAAATAACATAAAAGTCAAATCATATTTTGACTTATCCACTCTCTGTGCGTTTGTTTTTATTTGGGCGGGAAATTCAAATTATGTATTATTTACTGTCACATATATCTTGTGCCATTTGGATCAATTTATTAATATGTATTTCTTATTCGTGATATAGTTTAATTTTAGTTTACGGTGATATTTATCATTTATCTAGTTATTTGATTTTTAATATTTTGCCGTTTCAAATTCAATTTCAAACTCACACTAAATGTGTGTTTTTTTTGTTTTTTTATATTATTTCTTAGATATCTTTTGTCAATTAGAATATTCTCATTTTTATTTTATTTGTGATATGATCTTGTATTTAATTTTAGTTTACGGTGATATTGTTAAAAAACATGACCTACTTTGTACCTTCTGTTGAAAGAAGACGCCAACAGCTTAATTCTGCCTGTCTTCTAACAAGAATAATAATAATTATAAGTTGTCTAAAACTTGTTATATATAAGTCTGCTGAAATTAAAAGGTTGTTAAAAACGTCTTCGTTAGTTTTGGTATGGGAAATTTTTCGCGAGTACCCGTTTCTATAGAACTTGAAGTCCTTATTTCAAGCATCTTGTGCTTCCTCGCTCAATTGGCCGATTGGCAGTAAAGCCCTGCTTGAACGGGTTTAGTAAACAGCCTAGTTGCTGGAGCAAGTAACTGGCTCCGTTTTATGATAGGACCGTTGTTGTTCTAGTGACCGTTCACATACGTTTTAGTATTAGTTTGTGAGTGAAATCATCGTAAAATGGATCGCTCAAACTTATTAGAGAAAGTAATTAAATATATTTCAAAACTTCTCATGGATGAATGTTTGAATATACTTCAAGAAGAACTTGGCAGATGATAGATCGGTTAATTCCAAACATTTTTTCTTAAATGAACGTGGTTCCGATTCGTTTTTGTTTAGAAGTTACAAACATTCTAAAAAATATATTTATATTTTAATTAAAAGTAGGCTGATAAATAAAAATTACGGTTGATATAACAATAATTATTATTTGTGTCATTTTGATTAATCATTTGACACTTAGTGTGAAAGTGCTAAATAAAAAATGCATTTATTCACAACTGAAGAGTATGCAGATATAGTGTTTGCATATGGGTATTCCAATGGGAACGTCAGACAAGAATGTAACGTTTCGCCCTGAGATTAAATCCTAGTAATGCTCAAAAAGCATTTGAATTGAATTCAGCGCGCTTTTTAAACGTTACGGATCTAACCGACGATAAGCCGAACGACATCCGATGCCGCAAGTTACGATAAGGCGGCGCGCAAGCGAAACTCCCCTCCTACTCTAATCGCCACCGGAAGCAGCAGATAAGGGAACCCGATACTATAAATACGAAGAACGCCCAACTGCCGCTCTCTCTCTCTGTGACCGATCTTCATCCGATAAGAAGATACCTGACCTGATCCGTTATCTAATCTGGCTGCATTTCCTACCGCCATTTTGTCGTTACGAACTGTTAGCAAGATTAGGATAATTTCACATCCGCTGTAAATAACCTGTACTGAACGCTATTCTATCATGTCGGTAAATTTCTGGTTAGTAGTGTAGCGTTTGAATCCGAAATATTACAAGTTCCAGCACACGCTGTTGAGATCTTGGAATATTTTACTTTCCCCATATCCAGACGTTCCCGTGCTCTCATCGACTGCGAAATCCTGTTTGTTCGCAGTGCATGAAGTGTCAACAAATTGCCCGATTTCCGCGAAGACTAATTTGGTGTGATTCACAGCATATCACTTCGCCGGAAGCCACCGTTCGACCCGCAAGACCTGAAGTTAACATTCCCCGTCCGCAAATCGCATCGAACGTAAACAAAGTCGAAGCAACGACCTGGAGCTGATAGCGCACTATCGGACGAGCCGGACCCTCCGATAAGCGCTCCGTTCTACCTGCGAGAGGTGAAAAACTATCTACGCACCTGGAAATCGCGTGCTTCTGATCTGCGCGCTGCGTCCACCTAGAGGAGGCACTAACTTCCAGGGAGGAGTCGCATCTTAAACTCGAAACACACAAATAATCTCCAGGTAAAATTTGTCACGTATTTTAACTCGTAAAACTCGCAGAAGGACGGCGCCTACAAGCAAAATTCTGGGACTTTCGGCATCGATCGACTTCGAGCGGAAAATTCTCGCGGATCGACGCGGAAGGCAACACTCGCCGCCCGTCCGAGGATAGGCATCTCCAAGGCTCGTGACCTCCCCCGCAGAGGTGCTTAGTGGGCTGCCTACCCCGACAACAAAATTTCAACGTGGATTCACCAGGATTTGTAACTTTCATATTTTGTGATATACAGTTCAGTTCACATTTTCTGTATGATACAATTAGAAACATTATATTGATTTATTACTAATTTATCGTTGTTGCTGTATTTATTTATGCTCGAGCTCACCGAACCCTCTTCGACAGTGAGTTATCCCGCGGCTAAATTTAATACACCCTTATGAGAAGGGTGGAATATTACATGGCTGTATCCGAGCAGGGACTTGAACTCGAGTATAGATAATTCAGCAAACGCCCGTCCGCCGACCTGTTTTCACCAGATATTTGGCGCCCGAGCATTCCTGAAAATTATCCCATTATGATTTAAGGTTTTATTTAATCTTTTGTACAAAACCTGTTCCAGATAAGCCGACCGAACCTAGATGTACCAGAGAGCCTAGTCCAGGTGGATTTCTCGCAATTCCGGCCGAGACATACCAGAACCGTGTACCAGAGATGTTACCAGTAGCCCAGATCCAGGTGTCCGAATTCCCCGCCCGTTTCCAGTCCTTCCGAAGGGTCAGAGAGCACCGATCCTTCCTGTAACATGTAACCTGTAACCCGTAACCTGTAACCCTCCGGGGCCAGCAGCTTAACTGCTGGCACGGGCTTCGCAACCCCGAGGTGCCCTAGCCTTTTTGCCTGAAGATACTACGGACCGCCCGCGTAGTACCGTCTCCTGTAACCCTCCGGGGCTAGCAGCTTAACTGCTGGCACGGGCTTCGCAACCCCGAGGTGCCCTAGCCTTTTGCCTGAAGATACTACGGACCGCCCGCGTAGTACCGTCTCCTGTAACCCTCAGGGGCCAGCATCTTCTGCTGGTACGGGTTTAGCAGCCCCGAGGTGCCCGAGCGAACACCAGTTAATGCACGTCGAAACCGCGATGGTGCTTCCGATCCGTTAATTTCCAGTATAACCAGGTATGCACGTCGAAACCGCGATGGTGCTTCCGATCCGTCAATTTCCAGTATAACCAGGTATGCACGTCGAAACCGCGATGGTGCTTCCGATCCGTCAATTTCCAGTATAACCAGGTATGCACGTCGAAACCGCGATGGTGCTTCCGATCCGTCAATTTCCAGTATAACCAGGTATGCACGTCGAAACCGCGATGGTGCTTCCGATCCGTCAATTTCCAGTATAACCAGTATGCACGTCGAAACCGCGATGGTGCTTCCGATCCGTGAATTTCCAGTATAACCAGAAATGCACGTCGAAACCGCGATGGTGCATCCGATCCGTCAATTTCCAGTATAGTTCCCGTAGGAATACAAGCTGAAATCCGCAATATTTGTATTCGCCAGCAACCCGAGTTTGTGTGCATTTGTTAAACCAATCCAGAGCAAGCATTTCGCCCAAGTGCCTACAAGAAAGCTTGTTTCCTCCAGAATGTTTAATGAAGCAAATGCACCACCTGAAGTTATGCCGACGCCGCAACACCTACATTCTTCAGTAGCGTAGTTGTGCACGTGTACATGAACGTTGACAAGATGGCGGACTGATACCGCAGCTTCGTGTCATCTTGTAACGTGAATTTATCCTAGCCAGTTCAACGAATCCCGAACGCTACATTCGCCTAAGGGCATACAAGAAAGTACGTTCGCTCTAGGGAAGGTAATTCACTTGCCCTAGTCCTGAAGTTCTTAGAATGCAAGTTGAAACCGCAACTTCTGCATTTATCTAGTAGGAATCTCAGAGTTTTGTGTGTGTAATAAAACGCACCCTGCAAAATGGCATTCAAGCCATTGCCAGAAATTTTAGAAATTTCCAAAGTTCATGTCCGGACTTAATTTTTTTAAACTACCCTTCGCACCTGCCCGAATCTGGATCCTAGAATATTATTTCCCTGGGTCCAGATGTGTAAAAGGTCCGTCAACAACGACCATTTTTACCTGTAATCCCATAGAAGGGGTGATAACAGGGTTGGGCCTATATAAGGGCTTATCTTCAAACCCTGTATCACTATCCGAGTTACTTTCAAACTAATCGAAGATGCCTCCGGTCCGAAATAAAATCGATGTGCGACCGTGGCCCTTCAAAATTAGGAGGCGACGTAAAGGGCAGAAAAGGATCCGTCCGTGGACCCCACATCTCTATAACCGCCCAGCATCCCCGACGACTGCCCGCTGGTCACCTTTGCCCCAGTGGAGTCCGGTACCGGCCATGTTGTCTCCGTTACCAGATACACCAGAGAAGATAGGCAACATGCAGCCGAATTCCGCTACCGTGGATGACACCGATCAGGTGAGCCCTAGAGGAAATCTAGGACCCCAAACGTCGCCCCTCGACTTGTCCCGGAAGATGGAGCGTTTGTTTGGAAAATCCCCATCCATTCCGCAAGCAACGCCCACGCTCCAAACTACCCCGAATATGGAGTTCGACGCCGAACCCCTGTGGCCCTATACTCCTCCAGGACTCCCAGCGACGCCAGACACTCCCTCGCCCCTCATGAGAACCATCCTGGCTGAATGCGGCCCTTGGTGGGAGCTACTAGGCATTCCGCCTGAACTTACGCCAGAAGCCCCCACTCGACTACCCGTGAACGAAGATTTGGTTCCCCTCGCTGAAGGCGACGCCCTCGCCTCAGTCCTGGAAGAGTTGCAGCAACTCCAGCTCCCTGAACCAGATTTACCACCCGAGGTACTTCCGGAGATTCTTTTCCGACCACCGATCGAAACGGAAGCCCGACAACCGACCTCACGCAAAACCAGACGGAGGGAGAAGAAACGCCGTTTCCGCGTGAAATTGCCTTCCGGAGAATTTTTGCGAGTTTCCCGAGACACAGCCCGTCAAATGGGATTATTGCCGCCGCAGAAGTATAATTAAACAGCAAGTATAAAATTTTTATTATCTTGCCTTGCCCCCTTTTCCTCCTACGCCACTGCGATACTTGATGACCAGGGATGCTGATACCGCAGCTTCCAAAACGTCGATCCGCCGACGCATCAAGGATTTGTGGACGTGCAGATGGAGAACCCATGAAGAAGAGGCCCATGAAACACCCGTTTCCTCCGAAGGGACCGGCATGTGTAACGTTTCGCCCTGAGATTAAATCCTAGTAATGCTCAAAAAGCATTTGAATTGAATTCAGCGCGCTTTTTAAACGTTACGGATCTAACCGACGATAAGCCGAACGACATCCGATGCCGCAAGTTACGATAAGGCGGCGCGCAAGCGAAACTCCCCTCCTACTCTAATCGCCACCGGAAGCAGCAGATAAGGGACCCCGATACTATAAATACGAAGAACGCCCAACTGCCGCTCTCTCTCTCTGTGACCGATCTTCATCCGATAAGAAGATACCTGACCTGATCCGTTATCTAATCTGGCTGCATTTCCTACCGCCATTTTGTCGTTACGAACTGTTAGCAAGATTAGGATAATTTCACATCCGCTGTAAATAACCTGTACTGAACGCTATTCTATCATGTCGGTAAATTTCTGGTTAGTAGTGTAGCGTTTGAATCCGAAATATTACAAGTTCCAGCACACGCTGTTGAGATCTTGGAATATTTTACTTTCCCCATATCCAGACGTTCCCGTGCTCTCATCGACTGCGAAATCCTGTTTGTTCGCAGTGCATGAAGTGTCAACAAATTGCCCGATTTCCGCGAAGACTAATTTGGTGTGATTCACAGCATATCACTTCGCCGGAAGCCACCGTTCGACCCGCAAGACCTGAAGTTAACATTCCCCGTCCGCAAATCGCATCGAACGTAAACAAAGTCGAAGCAACGACCTGGAGCTGATAGCGCACTATCGGACGAGCCGGACCCTCCGATAAGCGCTCCGTTCTACCTGCGAGAGGTGAAAAACTATCTACGCACCTGGAAATCGCGTGCTTCTGATCTGCGCGCTGCGTCCACCTAGAGGAGGCACTAACTTCCAGGGAGGAGTCGCATCTTAAACTCGAAACACACAAATAATCTCCAGGTAAAATTTGTCACGTATTTTAACTCGTAAAACTCGCAGAAGGACGGCGCCTACAAGCAAAATTCTGGGACTTTCGGCATCGATCGACTTCGAGCGGAAAATTCTCGCGGATCGACGCGGAAGGCAACACTCGCCGCCCGTCCGAGGATAGGCATCTCCAAGGCTCGTGACCTCCCCCGCAGAGGTGCTTAGTGGGCTGCCTACCCCGACAACAAAATTTCAACGTGGATTCACCAGGATTTGTAACTTTCATATTTTGTGATATACAGTTCAGTTCACATTTTCTGTATGATACAATTAGAAACATTATATTGATTTATTACTAATTTATCGTTGTTGCTGTATTTATTTATGCTCGAGCTCACCGAACCCTCTTCGACAGTGAGTTATCCCGCGGCTAAATTTAATACACCCTTATGAGAAGGGTGGAATATTACAAGAAGCTCGAGAATACCGACGAAGGTATCCAAATGAATAATCAAAATGACACAAAAATTAATTATTGTTATATCAACCGTAATTTTTTTTATCAGTCTACTTTTAATTAACAAACAAACAAAAACGAATCGGACCCACGTTCATTTAACAAAAAATGTTTGGAATTAACCCAACTATCATCTGCCAAAGTTTGTCATAGAACTCGTAGAACAGCCTGTATAGAAGACCCTTTAGAAAACAAATTGTGCTTAAGAATGTCTCCCGATAATTTTAAAACTTGATTACGTCTCATTGGACCTTCAATTCAACGCTCCGATACTTTAATGAGAAACATCTAGAACAAAACTGGAACTTACGCTGACGTATTAGGCTTCCGGAAACGGTTACAGAACCCTGCAGCAATTTTTTCGTGTTTCTAAGGCAGCAATCTCATCTTTAATTCCAGAAGTATGCGATGGTATTTCCATCTGTTTGAAAGACTATATGAAGGTAAGTACACTAACCGCATTTTAATGAACATAGGCATATTTTGTTTCTGAAAAAACTATTAAAACATGAAAAAATGTAAAAATGAAAGTTAGACAAATTTTAAAAACAACTACTAGTAAGCACCATTTATGGCTCTAATTAAGGTTTCTGCGAGCAAATCTCCTTGCTGATTCTCTGGAAGAGGAGGCAACGCTTGCTGGACCAAACTCAGATAGTGAATCATCATACGAATTTGAAAATGATTTAGATGGAGGTGCGTTTATTTTGTCATGATCCCTCATTCTGCAGCTGGTTGTAGTTCTCTGAGTTTCTTGCTGAGCTATTAAAAATTCTCTTGTTGATAATTTTCTCAACTGCATGGTAACATATTTCTCAAAAATGTCATATCCATCGTCGTTTCCTGGCTGATTCACTGTTTTGTTGATCTCTCGCAGTTCTTCTACAGCTGATGTAACATCGTTTATGCGAGACCTTTTAGTTTTGGGGAAAGTAGAAGGAGTATCATCTTCAGTATTGTATTATCTGCAGTATTTCTTTTCTGAGGATCGGCATTATTGTCCAATTCTTAATCCTCTTCAATATCTGACTGAATGTTTTCTTGGGTTTCTTAACTATCTACTTCTTGCAAGTTTTTCGTAGGAAAAAAGATAAACCAATTATTGTTAGGTACTAAACCATTTTTCGTATTTTAGGTACCAACTACAGAAGATGAATGGAGGAAAATAGAACGCGGTTTTAGTAGTAGCAGGTGAAATTTCCCTGGATGTTATGCTGCAATTGATGGAAAACACATACTGATACGGCAAGCTCCTAACAGTGGAAGTGATTTTTATAATTACAAAGAGATCAATAGTATTATTCTAATGGCGGTAGTAGTTCATGATTATTGTTTTTGGGAGACTGATATAGGATCAAATAGAAGGGCTTCAGACGAAGGTGTGTTTCAGGGTTGTTCAATATTCAGAGCATTTGAACATAATTTATTGCTAAATGGTGGGGTCATAGTTGGAGATGATGCGTCTCAATTAAAACCATACTTACTCAAACCATATTCCCGTACTGGATTGGTTTTTGAGGAAAATGTTTTCAATTATAGACTGTCGCGTGCCAGGGTATAGTCGAAAACCAAACTTTTATTTCTCAACAAGCTGGAATAGTGTATGTTTTAATTTTGGATATTAAATCCTGAATTATATTTTGGTTTTATTGGATTAAGGTATATTTTTTCCCTCATAAAATCCTTTATCTAATAGACTTGTCTGGGACGCTGTTTTGTGTGTCCGGAACGCTGTTTCAGCAGCCAAACCGTAAGAGATAGAGAAAAAAGTTATTAAAGTTATATGTTTGGAATGGTCATGTCAGGTCACGAACCGAATTTCAGTCACGTGACACTTCCGGTTTTCTAGAAATCACGTGATTTCTCGAAAACCGGAATTGTCAGTATCTCCTGAACGGTCTTTTTTGTTTTATTAAATGAGACATTTGTCTCACTGGTTGCTAGTTAATAGTTAATCTTTTGTTCTATTTTTGTGTGAATCTTAACCTGTAAAAATAAATAAACTTTAATAAGGATAGTACTTGTATTCTTTACCTGGTAAGGCGTATTAGTTTTGTTCTAAAATTTAACGTTTTTCTCCGCAGTAGTCCACTAACCAGTAGGTAATATTTATATGTCTTTGTTTGCTGTTGTTTCTTGATACGATTCATGTCATTCATCTTTTTGTCTGCATTGACTTCTTGTGGGAAAGCAAACTTTCACAATATTTAATATTCCCCCTTTCGGTTACTTGAAATTTCTGTTGATAGGAATGGAAATAACTTTTTATAAAATGTGTTTATAATTAAAGAAAAAATGAAGTATTACCCATATTTGCTGATTAGTTTTTGTGTGAGTGAGACGTAATTGTTGAAAAATGTTATTCTTTTGTTCTCTTGATACACTTTTTAGGTTATAGAAAAAAAAAATTCCGTAAGTTAAAATTGGTGAGGTTACTTGTATTGTAATCCAAACTTGCTGTAATAATTCAATAACGGAGTAGTTGTTGATTCTTCCTTCTTTTACATCGTGTCCGAATGGCAAGTTACAAGATTTATAATGGCATTAGTTCTTTGACCTTCATAAATTACGATTTTGGGTAGTTGTATTGAAATTTCTCTTAAACGGTTTATTCCGGCAATCTTTGTTGATTTTCTGTAGTAGAAGTACAATTTCGATATTAATGTAGTGTATTATTTTTACGTTAATTTTAGTAGCCATTTAATATACGTCACTAGCCATAAGGTCACTAAATCACGTTAGCTACGCTAACACAGGTAGGGAAACTCGGCGTTATTTATGTCAAACCAAACTCGTTTTTGTCAGTGGCGTACCCAATCAGTTTATAGGGTATAATAGACATAAATTGAAGTTTGTGTAACGTGAACGCAATAAATAAATATTACATAACAAATTATGTGTAAACGTTTTCCAGGTTAAAAAAAATAATTTTCACAAATCTAAAGCGTTAGCGAATATTGTGTACCGCTCGCCGCATTCCATACTTCGGCACCTCACAAACACGTAAATGATGCATATCATCTAGTGGTCTATTTATTTCGTTCAACCACTTCAGCCGTTTTAGGCTATTTCTTGGTCCTTAATTTGCAATAAGTAATTCATTAAAAAGTATTGATAAATATTGCAGTTTAAATTACCTTCAGGAATCTGAAACAACGTGTAACTTTTTATGCTGTTGTTCAGGCAACCTTTAACGCAGCAAATGAAAACCATAATGCTATTTAATATAAATACCTACGTTTTGACAAAATTCGTCGGGAGAACTAAGGAATCCGAGACCACAATCATCTCTTTAGGTCATAATTTAGGCAAATGATTTGTAATCGTGAAAAATTACCTTTGATATTTCTTCAGATCTTCAAGTTTCAGGGTCAGTAGATAACGAAAAACATTTTAAATTGCGGTTAAAAACGATCATCTGCCTAACCTACAACCTAGAGAAAGGATTGTGGCATCGCATTTGAAGAATACATTAATAAAAAGAAAAATTATTTATGCCCTAACTAGTAGCGCCTATGGTAAATTTGACATTGACAAACTCGTTTTTTGGACTTGCAAATGGTGTTTCCCTGTGTTAGCGTAGCTAACGTGATTTAGTGACCTTAACTAGCCATGTTTGTTAGCGACATCTATGAGCGAAAAGTTATGACGTAGTGTGGCAAACAGCGTATTTTAAATTAAAAAAGGTTTTTGGGGTTGAAGTGAGTTTATTGTTTAATATTAATGTAATATATATTTTTTTTGTTTTCGGTTAATACTTTAAATTGAGAAAATTTTACTTTGAAGTTATTGACCAAAAATTATTACTTTAAGAATACATAATGGGGGATATAATAAAGGTGTTTTGTTTTTTGTTTATTTATTTTTTTAAATAAAAAGGGGGAATAGTGGTTACCTACTGTTTTTTAATTAAGATATTGTCATATGTTTTGTTTAAGATTTCGGTATTAAGCGTGTTTTTAGATGTGGTTCAGTATGAAGGATTTTAGCGTTATCTAGGTCAAAGCTATGTAGTTGTTCCACAGCGTGATCTGACAGTGCAGTGTTCGATTTATTGGGGGTTAAAAGTTTTTTTCTAATCGACGTTTTGTGTTGTGTCATTCATGTCTTAAGGTATTGCTTTGTTTGACCGATGTATGTGGCTACACAGTTTTTACATTGTACTTGATAAACTAAATGTGATTTTTTATTAATGTTTTATCTTTCAAATTTTTATAAAATATATTTTTAAATGTGTTGTGATTCTTAAAGGCGGTGTGAATGTTATTTTTGTAAATTCTTTTTCATTTTTTTCTGATAGTGTTGGTATGTAAGGAATGGTGGTGTATTTTTTTGTTTCTTTTTGATCATTGTTAAACTCATTATTAAGAAAGTTGGGTTGTAGATTTATTGAATTATTAATTGAGTTGCGTTTTGTAAAATTGTTAATCGTCTTTTGATGTTTTTTAGGATAAAATCTAAGGGATAGTTGTTTTGTAATAAAATGATAGTTATTAAATTTAAATTGTATTATGGTGTTTTTTACTTGACAAAAGGATGGTAAGGCCGACTAAATTACACTTTTATAATTAATAGTTGTGTTCGAATAATAGTTTAAATATCTATTTGATTTATTAGGTTTTCTATACCAATTTGTGGTTATTACGCAGTTTTTTTGTCTTGTTAATGTGAGGTCTAAGAAGTTAATTGATTTTAGTTTATTTTCTCTTTCAATGGTAAATTTTAATCTAGGATGTATATTGTTGAAGGTTTGGAAAATAGTATTTATTTTTGTTTTATTTGCACACATTATGTCGTCTACGTAACGTTCGTAAAAATTTATGTTTTTATTATTTTTAATTAAATTGAATTCTATATCCATTAGTACTAGTTCAGCTATGGTGCTTGAAATTATTATTTTCTTGATGGGCTCAGGAGCGAATGACAACTTTGCAAATAGTAATCACAGTAGGACATACAAAGTTACTTTGAGTTGTTTCACTTGAATGTTCTTTATGAAAGCATGTATTTCATGAAACCATTTCAGGGATGGCATACATATTTCGTCCGTGCCAGTTCTAGTTTTACAGATTTTGCCAATTTTTGTTAGTTCTTGCGTGTACGGAGATCTCAAGTATTAATTTTTTTGTTTTGAATCAGCCTTCTTAAAAACGTCGATAGCCATTTCATCCACAATTTTTGTTAATGCAGTTTGACGTGCTTGCTTATTACGGTATTTTGTGCTAGTGACATTTCACAGACATGTTCTCTATACAGTTCAACGAATTTCAACGTAGTGCTTTTACTCCACCTGGACATTTTTCACAAACAAAAATGATTACACTATAGTACAAAATCACTGTTCTGACGATTGCTGGCTTCCCTGTCAACTGGCACATGAAATGGAACAGACGTCTACACGAGTTTAGTCGTTCGGCGTAGCATTTCTTGGAATAAATATGTGGCGGGGACAGGATAACAAGCAAGTAAGTTGAGCTTTTCAATCTACTTCCCTGGCTTCATTTACTGGATCCAGTACTCTACTCGCCACTGGCTCTTCTGTTCACACTAGTTTAGTTACTAAAAGCTAGTGACTTGCTGCAGCAACTTTCAGCAAAGTTTTAAATTTTGCACAATGTCGAAGCCACATGATATGGCCTGCAGAACTATATGAAACCTTATGATAATATCCTCATCGATTCCAGTGATGCGGGCAGAAATACTTACTATTCCGGAAACCTTGTTTTGGTATATCTATTAACAAACCTAGTTCATCTTTAAACTTCTTTTGCAAATCCCCTTTTCTTTCTGCTACAGTTTGTTTTTCTTCCTTCTGAGCTTGCCATTTTTAAATGATAATTTATATGATAGATAAAGCAGGCATTCCATAAACCTTACCACTCGTTTAAAATGGACAGGCAAATTCTAGGTTTTCTTCATTAACTGGTATGGATGTGCACTTATGTAAATCATTAAAATCTTTGGTGGCAAGTCCGTAGATATAGTAACGTTGAGTGTACTTTGTTTCGGTTACAGCATCACAAACCTTGCCGTCAATCATTGCAAATTGTAAGTTATGTAACCTCACATTTGCGGCCTTTTACTTTAATCTCTGTGGGCTTGAGAGCTTTTATTTCTTCCTCAACTCGCTTCTTTTCATAAATGTTAGTGGTCTACAGTATCGCGTGGAAGAGGGGCGTGGGTTCTGCCACATTACTATCGATTATGTTCTCTGGGATTACCACTTAATAATTGCAATGGCACCAGAAGTTTAAAATATACTGGAATCGATATTTTCATCTTTCTCCAACTTTTGATTGTATTCACTTGTGGATGTGGGAGTGTGGGGATTCCCCATTTAGATATTATGGAAATATTGTTTAAAGAAGCTGCATCTAATGCATCCTGTATGTAGGAATAACAAGGCTATAGATTTCGAGTATCTATTAAATTTAATAGGACCAAAACTATCCAAAAGGGATACACTTTAGAAAAGTTATTCTGTCACAGTAGCGTCTAGCTGTTACCTGAGATATTTGGCGTCTTAAGATACCGTTACAAGTCTGAGCTATCTTTTTAAGATGTCAGCTCAAACTATTTACTATGTAGGACATGAAGTATGTACAGCCCTGAATGAAGCATTGAAAGATGAAATTCATGTAAGAAATAATAAAGATGATTTTATTTAGAATTTATTAGATTATAAGCATTACGTAAAACGGTATCTTATTTCTAACATAAAAATAATAAAAAGTAGAGGTTGAAAAAATAAGTTAGGTAACGTGGAAGTAATTCTAATAATTGAACCCCGATGGTTGGTTCACCTGGCTGTCAGTTTCCGTGTACTGAGTGCCAGTAAAGCCAGACGGTTGATGCGCTTTGCTATACAAAGGTATTCGAGTTGAAGAAATAGGAGAAGGAACTAGGGTTGCAGTTCTATATGTTGAAGTAGTAGATTGGTTATCCATATCACTTATTAAAGAATAAAAAAGAAGGTTATCAATCCTATTTTGAACAATGGCACGAATTCTTGGTAGAAGATTTCTGAGTTTTACAGCGAGCAACTGGCCATTTAGAGTGCAAGCATCTGTCGGTTGCTGAGTTGTACGATTTTGAACAGTGCAATGTCTCAGCGTTCCGTAAAAGTTTTGTTACAAAACCATCTATTGCAGAGGGAACTTCTCGCCTTCTCTTCCATATCGAAGTTCACGGGTGGGTGAAATTTTCTCTGACGGTATCACTCGTTTCTTGATCTCCGTATACCTCTTCAGTTGTTTCAAGCGTATGTGCATTGTCGTTTTCTTCCTCGGGTATGTTGAAGTTAATGTTCACAAATCCCTGCAAAATATGCCAACCGTCATTACTTTGCCTTTCGGAGTGTTTCACTTTGTCGATTTTTTTACAATAATTGACCCTCACGTATTACAAGTATTACAAACGGAGAATGTAAAAAAGTGGCTGATAGATTTAAATGTAGAGGAGAAACTGTTGTGCCATTCTTCGACAGAATTATTTGTACGTGTTATATCTTTCTCTATGAATTCAAAGCAATTCCAAAGATTTCTTGAAAGCTGCAGTTGCCTCCTTTGGTGCCGTCGATCAAACGGCCTATCCACATATTTTCAAAGTAGTTTACGAATGCTAATAGCAAATTTTCATTTTCCGTGTAAAATTCACTGTCCAGTAGCTCTTCGAACGTTGCAACATTTTCTTCGGATACGAACGCAAGAGCTGCCAGTTATCGCAAATGCAGAGAAACATTCGCGACTTCTGTATAAATTTGTTGCAATCCTGCACCTTGCATGTTTCTCCACAAACATTGCGTGAAATACAGCATTAATTGCTGCTCTTTCAAAATCCACCATTACTGTTGTAGGTCGTTAACTTGGTCTTAAGGTTTTTAATTCTTGAAAGAGTCGAGTGTATGTTTCCTTAGTTTTATTGGGAAGAAGAGCATAAACAGTCGGTACAACGTTGCTATGCTGTACGCCATGGATTGTATACAGCTGACCAAATAATAGAGGATACACGTAAATGTTCCATCAACAAAACAGTGATCACAGTTCTCCATAAAAGTTAATTTTCTTTCGGTGGAAAATATCAAAATTCTTTGTTCGTTTAGACCACTATCTAATAAAAGGAAAGGTTTGCCATTGCTGTTTGTGGTGCATTCTTCCGGAATAACAAGCTCGGTGAAATTTCTAGGATTTTCCGGAATAGCTAAATTTTTTTTGGCGTGTGTGTTGAATAGTTGGCTTTAGGGATGTAATGGAAGTTAACTACCCAGTTGCACCTAAAGAAACTTCTTGTGAAACAGTTGCTAATATACCTTGTGTTGTTAGTTCAACTTGTTGAGCAATTTCTTGCATTATATTACAAGCTCTCTTTGCTTCTAATATGGATGCATCTGCAACATGTTTGTCAATTGTACTTTTCACTGCTTCATCTCCCACTGTGTGAACTCTTCCGGTACATTTACACTGATTGTATTGGGCACACCTCCCAATTGTCTTCTCCCCCAATCACTTTTCCCTTTCTATGGATAACCCATTTCGATTCGAAAGCATATGCATCTCATGGGCTAGCCCATATTCGTAGCTCAAAGATATTCCATATTAGAAAATAACCTAAAAATATTCGTGGGAATATAAATGTTTCTTTAATCAAGAATTACTAAAACTAGTTACGAAACATCAAGGCTTTACATATTCACTTTAAATTGTCGTGAAGAGTTGTTAGCTATATATATTAAATTTGGCTATACTCTGATGTAACTACATACCTGCAGAACTTTGTACATGTACCAGAAACTTTCACAGTCACTAATGTTTTTTGGAATGCAGCAGTGGCGGTATTTATACGCGCATCCCTTTACATTCAATTAGAAGTAAGTGCATTCAGCCATTAATAGATGCCGACGTTTACAGCTGATTACTAAGGTCATTAGATCAACACTAAAGTTTAAGGTACCACCATTAGAGATTTTTTATATCTATCTTTGTTGCACAATTATCTCCAACTGGGGATAAAAACAAAAACTAATAATAATTTGACTTTACAGCAGTGCCATTATAGCAAAAAGAAAATCCCCAAAAATGAGTGTCTTCCCTATTGCACTTGGGCAAGTTGTATATGTATCTCACAATCTTCTCACATTCTCAGACGAGGAATGGAATGGCTGTATCTTACACTTAGTGCATTAAAGTAGTGACCTCACTGAATACCGCGATAGCCCATAATAAATGCATAGCCCATATTTGTACTAGTTCTTCTATTTTTTAACATAATGGAGATTTTGTATACGGGTGTGTGGTCGGTATGTTAATTATTTAGGCTATGCAGATTTGTTTTTAACGGGTAATATGAAACTTTGCACATGTGCTCAAGATGGAATCAATAACGAATAATTTCAACTAGTAACCGATCATCTTCGATGCTCACATGAATAGCGACTTCAAAATCGATAACTAACGTGTTCGGATTTAAAATGGAACCCATCGAATGGCACTTCTTTCAATTTTACGGATGTAGTCTTTTTATATATTAGTAGAAAAAATACAAGGTATATCAATGCCGCTAGAATAGGCATATACAGTAGAACTCGGTTATAACGAATTCCACGGGACCGCATATATTTGTAATAACCGTTATTCGTTATATCCAAGAAGGTCATAATTTGACCAAATTAAAAATGTTTTGCGATTTTTCTTAGCATACCGTGTGTCCACAGGGTTTCGCACCATGGAATCAGAGCAACGTTAATTTATCCCAAAGATCAGCTCTTGCTTTTACGAAAACATCTTAACGACAAACCCTATTATATTTATTTTTCTATGGCAATAAACGGTTAGTCGTATTCAACTTGACGTATGGTGTCAAATTCGACGATAGCAGGTTAGGTTTTGTGTCAGTTTTGACACAGACTGACGCAAAACCCAACCTGATAACCTCGAATTTGACATAGACTTACAGTGCCACCAACATAATATTCATACGTTGTATAGCCATGACCATTCAAAAACGTTCCATCATTTCTGTTACTTGCAAATTCAATTTTAATGGTCAATGCTTAGCAACCGTTTGACTTGTTAGCTATATTTATCTATAAATTCCTTTACCTACCTTTAGGTCATCGCTATATCTCTTAGTTAACAATCGATCACTATAAAAGTATATTTGAGGCCCGTCTCTAGCATCAGTGAAGACGTCGCGGATTCTAGTTTATGATGTTATAATTGGCGCCAACAAGTTAAACTCAAATATACTGATATAAGCCAAGAAACTTGTAACTTCACTTTCTATCAACTAATAACAATACGATTATTGAACTCCCTATCAAAATGAAAGAAAGCAATACTTGTAACTAGTTTTATTACTACTCGAACATTACTACCATCGATCAGACAATTAGCATCTTTAATATTACTACCTCACGCAGGGTACCCTAAATCGCTTAACTTAAACCGTTCGTAAGTTTAATGGTTACACAGTTTTTATATGCAAAAATATCATCAGATTCTAGCTAAAACACTTATCTTTGTGCCGATATACTCGCAGACATTTAATACGTCCCGTTACTCCTATCACATGTCAGCTTGACAGGTTCCAACCTCGGCTGTCATTCGCTATACATCGACCCCCAATACTGCGGTAGATTAGCTTTCCAAGATTTTCCGCCTAATAGTTGTTGCTATAAATCGAATTTCCAGGTAACAAAAGGCAAATTCCACATTAAACTACATACCCTGTTCACAGGCAATAAACTTCGCAATCGTTGTATTCGTGTTTCCCAGATCGCTTCACAGCTTGAATATAAATATTCATTGGAAAAATGACATCTGCTTAATGATCTCCCTTACAGGAACGGCTGGCCAGTAACCCAATTCTTTACTATCACCAAACCAGAATAAATGGCGAGATTGTCATTTACACCCCACGAAAACTCTTGCCTTTTTTAAAAGCTGATATACAAATTTTCTCTCAAACAAAACCAACCTTGTTTTTATATCTCCTCTAGCAACGAACAAAGCCAATCTGATATTAATTTTTATCGCGTCACTCTCACTAGATTCCTCATTCAACACTAGTATTAATATCAAATGCTTTTGACACGTAACAGACTATCAATTGCCACTGCAAGAGTAGATCTTTAAAATAAACTAGCATCACTCCAGCGCTATGGTGCGTAGTCTCGTGGACGCACGGTATATATATTGGGTAACATAGATGCATGTACGTACGTATAAAAATCAAAAATTTATTTTTAAAACTTCCAATTATTACATACGAAAATCATCAAGCTTACTTTGCTTTGTATTGCACAAGACGCATATTTCATACGTTGGAAATTGTTCCTTATACCACTAAGATGTTTGAATGTATTGTCTGAACTTACAGATCGCATTTCCATAAATCTTGTTAAAATGTGTAAATCACTTTCTGCTTCACACCAGGTAACTGTTTTCCTCCTCGGAATCACTTCTATTATCTTCTTCTGGTGTATGATAGATTTGTTTTAAGATGTCAGCGTCTGTCGGTATACCCGAGTTTGCGACGCCATTATCAATGTCTATAAAATGATCAATTTCTGCGCACGTTTCAAAAAGGGCTGGTGGAAAGCTGTCCCTATTCTACTGATGTGGATCGTTCCGTTGTTCTCTTTTTAAGTATTCTCTGTCCCAGATAGGTTCGTATTCCATTATAGCGTTAATAACATTGGTCGCCAATGTGCTCCGCAAATGCTTTTTATCATACCTTGCTCTAAAAGACCTTATATGATCTCTTATAAGATTAGTGATTGCATCTGGAGTTTTATTGGATCTGTTTGTGCGTTTTCCGCGGTTGTCGCATGGTGAAATTCCATCATTCACGATAGAACCCTGAATTCTTCTGAGTCAGCTTCTTGTAATCCCACGGAGGCTCAAAATATCAGTGTGACATACCTCTTCCTCTTTACGATTGATTCTAATCTTATAGGTAAATGTAAATGAATGGTTGTAGATAGAATCTCCTTCTTGAAGATCACCGGGGTACGTCAGATCCTCTTTGCTTTACATTTGCGAATGATATAAGACCGGCAATGTGACTATCTTGTTCGTCCTTAGAATGTATAGAAAAAAAATTCTGCAAAATGTTTTGACGAATTTCTTCTTTAATTTTTTTCAAAACATTTTAGGCGTTTATATCTGCAGTCTTTTATTGTGTGTGATATACCAAGTACCATTGCCACGGACTGAATTTTTCAATCTAGGGGCCAATGATTTAACGTCTAGATAGTCATTGCGCAATAGTATTAACGGATGTACGATAATGTCACGTTTAAGATAAAGGAAGAAGCGTAGAGATCCTGTTGATCACTAAAGAATGGAAGTTGCGAAAACTTTCTGCAATCACACGCGAGATAATCAACTCCACAGATAAATTTGACGCAGAATTCTTCAGCCACATTGCGGTATCTGATTTATTATTTTCGATAATATGACTGTACTTCCATATTAAATTTACCAAAAGCTCGTTTTCATTGTTGCTGAAATTTGTAAATTGATCCTTTTTCTTATCGCTTATATTAATCTTCTGAACATGTAACATGTGCACGGTACGAAAAATCACAACATAACCTACACTAAGTAAAAATACGTCTGACGTTATCGTTTGACGGAATTCCCCTAGATGTATGTATTGCCAATAGCGTAGTAAAAATCACTGCAAAGTTTGAAACTGCTGGTCAACTAACTTTAAGATAAAAACACCATGAAAGACGTACTTTGATTAACCGGTAGATTTAACAGAAAGGTATGAGTTAACCTTCTGTTATTTAGCAACCAGTTTAATATGAGGTGGAAAGACGAAGCCTTAGCCACTCAACCACTTGCTTTCCGCGATGTGGCAGTGCACCATCGTGCTGATAAAACATGTGCTGGACGATGTTGAGAGGCACGTCTTCTATTAGTTCAAAAGATTGTTTTTCAGTACATGTTTGCATTTAAACGATCGTGCATAATCTGCAGTTTGAGCAAATTATTGTTGAAGATACCGCCCCAAACATTTATGCTAAAACGTTGCTGACAACTTCGCATGCGTATCTGGTGTGGATTTTGGAACGACCAAACGTGTTCGTTGTGATGATTAGTACTTTGACCATATGGCCACAGCAGTCGGTGTCTAAGGTACCTGGTATTCCGCATGTCCATAACAAACTAACAAAGAGCAAGTGGCTTTTCCCCACTGTGAACTTCAAGTACCTGTATTAGCTTAGGGAAACGTTTAACGACAAAAATTTATATACAATTTTTTACTTAAAATATCATCAGCAATCATCTGACGATGTTTGTACCCGACCTTGTAGATCACCCTGTATATCCGGCTGAACGAATTTTTATAGACTGTTCGCAGAGACAATAGTGACGCTTGCAATATCTACAGTAAATAGTTTCAAGTACCTCAAATCTCTTTTTATTTATACGATTTGAAGACGTGTTGGATGTAGTTGGAGTGGTAGGGTGCATTCTCGTTATTGTTTCTTGCTGATCTTGATAAATCTATTTTTATCTTTGAATTTCTCCCAAAATCGCGTCATATTTGCTTACTTTCTATAAAGATAATATTAAACTTCTTAGTTTTTATAATTGAGACATCTCCTTGCAATAGCTGTTATATTCGTTTTAAGAAAATTTACAGATTGGAAAAGTATAAATTATAACTCTTAACGAGGGAGGATTTTTTCCAATTATATGGATTATACTACCTTTGATAAGACTCGAATTTAAGCAAAAATTGGGAAATCCAGTACAAATAGTAAAGATGTTATAGGGACTTTTTAACTATGGGTGTGGCCAACTTTGCAACAAACATTGATGTGGCTGGTTTTGAAATAAACTAAGAAGATGAAAATGCTAGCGTGTGATTTTTTTTATTGTTTATTTTAAGAACGCACAAAAATAACAAAGTAAAAATGTGATTTTAGTACCTAATCGTTGTTAATTCAAAATGTTGCAAAAAAATTAGAACATTGGTAAAGAACAAAGTAACTACGGGCCGAATTCAGAGATGTTTCAACACACCTCTTGGAACACCAATTTCTGATCGGCAAGCTTCTTCGCCTTGTATCACAACCTCATTCTTCTTGGATCTCATTAAAATGAATCTTTTAGGAACTTAAAGTGCCATTGAGCAGGAGGCTTTATAAATGTATCTAATGCAGCTTTCCAGCTATATAGAGGACAATCTGTGCCTAACGATGTCGCAGACGCATGCAGTTTGATAATATCAAAATAGTCGTCTGGTTTTACCATTATTTATGTCTTGCGAATTTTCTTTCCGATTTGTGCAAAGATTCTGTCTGGTGGCAGAAGGGAATGCCTACCACCTTTACTCTTTTTAAAGTAATGGGTGTTTTCGTGTGAAACCAATATCCTAGCATCCCCAAAAATACACTGTTTTGATTTTGACCACCACAACCATACACAACGCAGAGTAGATGCATTAGACAAATCCAATTTGGCTAACACAAACTCATATGCACAACAATATATTTCAACAGACCCTTTACGTAGGAAACAGCATTGTTTTGTAATGGGTCGTTGGAACTACCTTTAACAAGAATACAGTTATACAAGTAAAGTTGTCTTTTGTAATATACTATGTGATCAGGGACCCTCGGAATTGGGAAATTCTTCTGGCATTCAAACTATATACGAGGAGTAACTAGGTTATCTTTCTTTTCTTTGAAAATTTTAGAAAATGCTGTATATTTCATTTTGGGAAGCCTTTTTCGCAAATTAATGGGTCTTGAACCGTTTGGTCTTTCTTAGTTTTTAATTCAAGGCACTGAACACTCATCAGTACGAGGTGTGCCGAAACCAATGCTGAATCTTGTGTTAAAAACTTTGATAAAATAAGCACATTTGACTTTTAATGGATTATCACAAGATCTAGTGGACATATTGTGCATTTTTTAAATATTTAAATCACTACTTAAATAAACTAGAACACTCGACTTCGACCGACAGTAATCTGACTTGATGCATTGAAATGTTTTAGTGGCGTTTATAACGGAACACCTTTTATCATCGTACAATTTGGTACAACGATTTCCACCACGAGTTTCTTTTGGAAGAACACCGGTAGTAAGAAACCTCTTGGCTGGCTTTTTTAGATTTAATATTTTGAGAAATGCATCTCGACAGAGAGGTACTGTTTCCGTATTGTAACGTTTCGCTGGCAGTTCCAGCTTCTTCAGACATTTAAAAAATTAATATTAAAAAGCCTTTTACATAAAACAGAAGTTCTGATTGAGTTGCATTTAAAATGATGATTTAAATTTCCTGCAACCTCATGATCACAGTCAGTATCGTCCCCTTCCATAGGTGGTGCAGCATATATATCTATGGCACTATCCAAATCCTCTCTTTCAATTTCCTCTAAAAAATGTGCAAGGGATAATCTGAAAAGAAAACTTGTCACAGTGAAGCTAAACATGACTTCATAAAAGTATAAATAAAAATTGTCAATTTATCTTTGACCGCTCGCCTATGGAAAAAGTTGGCTATAAAGCATACAATCCGGTATATCGTATTTCCATTTTAGGAGCCCATATTTATAAAAATTGTAAGTTTATAAGCAGATTACTACTGGATCATGTCAAGTGGTTTACTACATATACTGTAGTGATAGTTCCAAGTTAGGCTAGCCATTAATTATGCAACGGCTCAATGCTTGAGATGCATATCTTATTTAGTATTAGCCCTACTATTTCTTTTCAAATCGATTATTTTCAATTTTACTTTTTAACTAAGTATTTCAATTGAGACTCGCAGGGTGGTTTTCCAATCTAGTTATCTGTTAGTTGAAATTCAAATTTTATTATAATTTTTGATTACTGAATGATATTAACTGTCAGCTTGACTTCTAAACTTAATCAAACCAAGAATTGTCAAATATTCTTTCTAATAGCATATTCTTTAATCAATTCATTCAAGTAAGTACTGTATTCTGTTTATTTCACTCTTTCTTTTATTGCCTGTTATTCAAAATGCTTTTATATGAATAATTAAAACAAACCTGAACACTCCTCAAGCTTTCACTGCAAGTATCCAAAACTACAGCTCCCAATGTCCACAGCACCCGATGTTCACAGCCCTTCAAACAATATCCAACCTGTCAAAAACCCTGGCTGTCCGCAGAAACTGGTCCTGTTCCCTTTATCAATGTTACTGTCACCCCAACAGATTCCTGGTAAGTTTCAGTATTATAGATGATCCCAAGCTAATCTTCTTTATTCCTCAGCTCGTACTCTGTATCCAGCAACACCTACAGAACTGTCCAAATCATGCAGTTACTTCAACAACTTCCTTCTAAATGATTGAACTGTCTTCCATGTAATCACCAACCTCAGTAACGAACACTAATTATATCTTGCATGCACCAATAAATCCAAATCTATTTAAATATTGTAGTCTTCTTGTTATTTGTATCTAATTAACTGTATTCCACAATCTGTTCACCGATTGTATGCTTGTATTACTTCAAAATTACTTTTTCATATAGTTGCACCACGTAGATTTGTTAAAAGCCCTGTTATTTGTATATCACCAAATATTTATACAAATAAAGGCATAATTTCAAATTTTTATTATATCAAAAAGGAGTTTTTCAAAAATCTGTATACATTTTTATGAGTTTGTTATTCTTACTGTCTAAACAAATTTTTATATCTCTGGTAGTTACAATTATTGCTGCTCTCTTAAAAAATATTTAATGTCCTACTTATTACATGCTACAATTCCTTATTATTATAGCAAGCACATTTTTCAAATGTAACCTTGGCTTGAACTTTATTAATATTGAACTCAACCATCAAAATTGAATACTCAATTGCTATATAAATTTTTCAAATTACATAATTGTCTCTATTTTAATTTTCATCATTCATTTTAAAATTAACACCCAATCTTATTTAATTAAACACCTCAAAATTTGATTGTATTAATCTTCCAGGTTTATCATTTTTATATATTTATTTTAAAACTACCCTAAGTGTATCATAACAATACAAATTTCAGTAATGTTGTGGCTGACATTGTCAAAAAAATTAATAAAATGGAAAATACGTATCCATAATTTTTTATTCTTTTTTCTTTCTATTTCCGTATGTTCTTCGTCTATTCTAATTTTGAGTTGAATTTCTTTCTTTTTTGTTTTATTCTTCGTCCATTCTAAGTTTATTGATAATTTTTTGTTTCTTTTCCCTTTCTATTTCCTTAGATTCTTTGTCCATTGTAAGTCTATTAATCGTTTTTTGTTCTTTTTTCTCTCGGCGCTTTTGTCAGAATTCATCACTTTTTATCGAATAGAATTGCCTGGAGGCTGTTATTTGCGCAGGTTTTGTCTCTTTAATTCTGAGCATACGGCTGGGACTGCAATATGTATTTTAAGGCAAGGTAGTCACGCCACTCAGAGGGACGCTATAATTTGGTAACTACCTGGGGGTGCAGCCTCACACTCAAAAATTATAGGGTTGGAAAGGTAGTACCTCGATGTTAATGAATCAAACACTTAATGCTGATTGTTTTTACTTCCTTTTACGATAAAGGAAGTATTGGATTCACCCAAAAAATTCGAAATTGACTATTCAACAGATCTTCACGTTTTAGAGCCCCTGAACCCAAAAAACATATTTTTGTTCATTGGTCTGTCCGTTTGTCTGTCTTTCTGTGTATCTGTGAACAGAATATCTCAAAAACTAAAAGAGAAATGGAGTTGAAACTTCATATATAAGTTTTGTGTACTATCTAGATGCGACAGCAAGCTTTTGAAGAAAATCGCATAACCGGTGTTTACGCTTGTAATTTTTCAGTTTTTTTGTTTTTTCTTTCAAAGACGGCTCAAACAATTTTTTTCAAACATTACAGTTTTATTACATTTTTAATGTGAGATAGGTGATTTTCCTGATGAATACCTCTTAAAATGTGTTTTTTTCTTATTTTTTTCATTAACTCCTATTTTAAATAGAACACCCGGTATATTTGTTGCATTTGGTTAATGTTAATGTAAAACATGAAATTGTGAAAATGGCTAATTAATTTCGCCTGACCTACAGGTTCTTGAAAGTATCCATTGCTTGTTATGGGATAAACCTGAAGGGCCTGGTTGTGGATCGGAAAGATCCAAAGAAGTGTGACCCTGAAACGTAAATGATTTCCGTAGTGGCTTTGCTTTTTTAATGTGTGCAGTAGTTATTTTATTTTTTGGGTCGCGCC
The DNA here is from genome assembly GCA_940337035.1 of Agriotes lineatus. Classification (NCBI taxonomy): domain Eukaryota; kingdom Metazoa; phylum Arthropoda; class Insecta; order Coleoptera; family Elateridae; genus Agriotes; species Agriotes lineatus. The sequence goes on from CALNHX010004081.1 coordinate 80,983, forward strand.
TGTTATTGTATTATCATTTTGTTGTGAATGGGATTTTTTTTCAAATGGAGGATCAATCTTGCGTGGTCTATTTCTTTCTATGAATACTTAACATTTTTTTAAGACTGGGGGTTTCGGTCTTCATTTTCCTTATTTGGCAAAGTTTGAGCTCGGGTTTGATTTGTTAAATGTACCAACATCAGCGTATTAGTTACGAGAAATATCTCCTCAATCGCCAGCTTAGGATTAAAGAAGAAGGAGAGATGTCTTAAAATAGGAGAATTTCTTGTTTACGCTTTTGGTTATACTGTTCGTAACTAGTTAAATTTAGATCTAAAGTAGGAGTTGTTTGTAAGGGCCATAGAGTAAATGAAAAGGAGAGTATTCCGTGAAGAAATGAATGGACTGGTTGTAGATTAAAACAGCAGCAATCATGGAATTTTCTGGGATTTCATTAGGATTTTAAATTTTTATAGTTCTTAAATTTTCAATAATTGTAGAGTGAAATATTTCGATAGAAGAATTCCTGCTTGGATTATTTACTGTAGTAAAATAAATTCAATTTTATTTAATTTACAAAATTCTTTAAAGGTGTTATTTTGAAAGTCTTTTCCTTTGTCATCTTTTGATGAATGTTATGATGTGAGAAATAATGACGGAGTTTGTTTAACACAGTTAATCCAGTGAAATCTTTGATAAAATATGCCTGACTGTATCTAGAGAAGAGATCAATAACTTAACAATTTAGAACCGGAAAATGAAAAAGTGTCGATGTGAATTACCTCGAAGGGTCTTTTTGCCAGTAGGGGACCTGATATTATTAAGTGATATGATGCCTTTCATATTTTGATCTTAAACATTTGTCGCATTTATTAACAATGTCTGTTATGATTTGTTTCATATTTGGCCAAGGGTATTTAAGTTTTAATTGATTCTGAGTTTCCGTAATTCCATTGTTCGTTTTCTCATGAAAGTCGTTAAGTAAGTCTCTGAGCTTCCTTATTGGTTATGTCTTGACAATATTTATTACTAATGAAAATGTTTACTGGATAATTTAATATTTCCTTGCCAAAATCTGTAAAGGGAATTTGTAAATTTTGATCTCTAAAGTAAATTCTGTATCTATTGTTTGCTTTAACAATTTCTCTAAGTATTTTACTTAGGTCTTCTTTAATGAAATATTGTCTAATATTTATTATGTATGTATTTTTACTACAAGGTTTCCGAAATATGCAATTATATCGCGCGTCAGTATCTAAAATGATGCGATTTGAAAAATTGTTTACAGATTGTTCAGATATGGGAATAACTTTACCATTGTCTTCGTCAACAATTCACTCATTGTGTCTATAGTTTTTTGTGGGAAATTTTCTAAAATATCGGTTGCATCTGAGTAGATTTGCTTGAGTTGTTATTATGCGTGTACTTATTATTTGTTCTACTTCGTTGTCGGAAATGTCGGGAATTTCATTACAATTTGGTATAACTGACTCAGTGTCAAGTTCGTGATTATTAATTTCGATTCTTGAGAGTGCGTTATCTACGTCATTTTCTTTGACCTTTTTGTGAACCATTACAAAATCAAATTCTTCTAATTTCAGTTTCCACCTAATAAGCCTCGAGTTTGGTTCTTTGATTTTGTACAGTCATACCAGAGAGTCATGGTCAATTTCTATTACAAAATGTTGTCCAAACAGATATGGGCGAAAATGCTTAGTCGAATCTAAGATTGGAAGCAGTTCTTTTTTTATGGTTGAGTAATTACGTTCGGCGGAGTTTAGAGTGCGTGAATAGTAAGCAATGGGTCGATTTGGCTGGTAAAGTACTCCACCTATTGCGACATTGGAAGCATCAGTTGTTAACTTAAGTTGTTTTAAGAAATCGGCATATGCTAGAATTGGGGCGTTAGTTAATAATTCTTTGGATAATTCGAAAGCAGAAATGTAATTCGGATCATTCTGGTTAATTTTGGAGCCCTTACGTAAACATTTTGTGAAGGGTAAAACAATTTTTGCAAAATTTTCAATGAATCGTCTAATACCCGACCAAACCTAAGAATGATTTGATTTCTTTAGTGGTTTTGGCATGAGATAATTTTGAGTAGCTATTATTTTTGAAGGATTTGGTTTTACACCATCGGGGGTGATAACATGGCCTAAAAATGCTACATGCTTAAATAAAAATTTGGACTTGTCTAACCGAATTTTAAAATTAAATTGACGAAATTTATGAAAAATTAATTTTAAGTGATACAAATGTTCTTGAAGGGATTTCGAAAATGTAATGACATCGTCCATGTAAGCGATACAAAATTTGTGCAGGTATTCTTTAGATTGTGCTGGTGGCATTTTTTTAACCCAAAGGCCATTCTGACATACTCATAATGTCCTTGATTAATTGTGAGGGCTGTTTTTTTTTCTATTGAATTTTCGTGAATTTCTATGAGGTAGAAGCCTTGAGCCATTCTAAAGTAGTAAAGTATGAACATTTTCCTAAACTATCAAGTACGAGTATTTCATCAATTCGGGGTAGAAGGTATTTGTCTTGAATAGTACTGTCGTTAAGTTTTCTATAGTCAATGACATTCCTAAATTTACGTTTTCTGATACATTCATCTTTTTAGGGACGAACCATACAGGCGCACTATAAGGAGAAATAGATGGTCTAATAATTTTATTGTCTAAAAGTTTTTGAATTTTTTTTTTAATCTCTTGCTGTGAGGATGGCGATAACGTCTATCAAAAACTGGGTCATTATTTTTTGTTCTAATTCCATGTTTGACGGCATTGGTAAACGATAGATCGGATTTTTCGTTTTAAAAATGTCTTTAGTTTTTACAAATTTTAATGATTTCTCTAGTTTCTTCGTTGTTTAGATGTTGAGTTCTAATGAGGTTGAGAATATCTAATCGTGCTTCATAAAATTTTTTTGGTGGTTTTGTGATTTCTTCAGTAACTCAGTATTTTTAAAATGTATTTCTATATTTGAGGGTTGTTCGATTGGAATGTTACACAATCCATCTTGTGCAATAGTAATGCATTCCGGAATAATTAAATCAGGAGTTACAGACGTTTTTGGAAAAATGATTTCACCTTTGTCTATAGTTACAGGAATTTTGAGCTAGTTTAGGATACTTGATTTTTGAAAATTAATTTGTCTTGCAGTATATCCTATAAAGAAAGGGATTGTGACATTAATTTCAAATGTATTAGTTTTACAATTTATTTTGGCACATAAATTTATAAAATCGTCGCTACGAATTAAAGCGTCAAAATTTGAATGCCAATCACAATAGATTTTTTCAAAAATACCAAATTCTTCAAACAGGAAGATACAAATGTTATCGCCCTCTTCAATCTGGTTGCCTAAACCTTGTACAATAAATGGTTTCTTGTAAACATAATTTTAAAAAATGTCAAAGGCTTGTTTTCTGTTAATTGAATTTGAAGCTCCGGAGAATTTTGAGATCCATGTTTGGAAGATATAGAAACGGTAATTTCGGTTTGGAATAAATTGAATTTAAATTTATTAGCGTAACATTTCGTCCGAGGCAGCTTCGTAAAAATCCTCGCCATTTAATAAAGGTTCATTTAGGTAATAATCATCTTCAAGAGGTTCAATACTAATTTCATCATTGGAAATTTCGATATTAAACAGTTCTTCTCTTTGAACAGGGGGTTTATTTTGGTAATTTTGTTGTAGGGGTAATTGTTGGGTGTGGACTCGTGATTGTATGGATATGTTTAACAGTTTTTGTTGTTGCAGAATTTTGACCGAATAGTACTTGTTTATTAGATAAAAATCTAGGGTTCTGATTTATCGGTTTGTTGATAGAACTTTGGAACTGCCGAGGTTGCGTTTGAAAATTGCTGTTAGATGGTGACAATTTTGTTGAATTTGAGTGGTGAGAGTAGTGTTAAAGGAATATGTGGTAGGTTTAAATGAGTTTCTGTTAATGGCTTGAAATTTGCAAATAAATTCAAAGTAATCCATAATCCTATTATCATAGAAGTGGCATTTATTTAAACAATTTTCAATGGAATTTAATTGAAAATTACTTATGTAACTATGGTAAGGTTCTAAAAGGCCAATTTGAAACGTTTTCGAGCTAATTGTTCATAACTACATTTTTTATAAGCTAGTAAGCTTGCATCGGTACTAAAAGGTAGTGAAACCTATTGTATTAAATCATTAAAAAAATTTAATAGCCGTGTTTAATAATCAGTATAATTTTCGTTTTTCAATTGTACACATTGCTGTAAGGCAGACACTAACAATTCTTCGCTTTTCTAAGTATTTTCTAAGCAGTGCATGTCTAATACTGGGCCAGTCTAAAGCAATTTTATTTGCAATGTAATCCCTAGCATTATCTTTAATTTTTGATCTAATTGGAAAATTAATTTTCTAAAATAAATCTTGAGTTAGCCGATCTTCTAAATGTGTGGTCAAATTATTTATCTCGTTAATGAAAATAGACACATTTTCTCTGGGATGATATTCAGGTATTGCGTGCATTAATAACTGAAGTTCATTCTTATCTGCAACCACCAGGGTTTTTGGAGGAGCTGTAGGTACAGTTTTTCAGTCATTTTGTTGTGTGGTTTAAAGAGGGATTTTCTCAAAAGTAACTGAATAGGATTTTTGTTCCTTGAATTAACATTTTCTAATAAATTTTGAGTTTCTACGTCCTCAGAAAGTAGTTCAATTTCACTATCGGAAGAACTAGTACTCATTTAAATTTGAAATGAAACAGCTACTTATATAACGATAGGAAAAACAACGGATCTTAGCAAACCAAGAATTTCATTCCTAAAGGTGGTAGTCCCTAGATGTTTCCTGGTCCTGTGCGCTTCCTGGTAATTCCACGTGAGGAGTTGCAAAATTCTAATGTGTTGTCGGAACCGTAGTTGATGCAGAAAAATCTGTTTCTTACCGTGGTGAGGTCTTCGAGAGGGTGCAGTGCTTCCAGCTCGATCCTGTTGATTTAATTTGCAGGGGCTTCTAGACAGCGGTTCTTTTTGGACAGCTAAAATGAAGTTTCATCATTTGGATACTAATCTAACCCATATTGATCGAACAAAAAGTTAACAGAAAAAAGTTATTCACAAAAATATTTGTCACTATTTGACCCCACTCAATGGGGTGACTTTGTGACACCTATAACTTTCCATGCATACACAAAGTCAGTTTGGCAGGGTGAGTTTGTGAAAAATAATGGTCTAAAACTATGTTCTCCATGTTGGGTTTGTCACAAAGTGTACCCAAATAAAACCATTAATCGAGCAAAAATGCTTTATATAACTCAACTTAGCTAGAAAATTTTAAACTCAAAGCAAACTGAATAATACATAACTTAAAAACATGTCAATACGTTACAAAATAGTCAAAGATAGGAAAATAAACACTAAAAATAAATCTCCATTTCTGGAACGCGAAAGATTTCTCTACGAGACGAGATTTGCTGAACTATTTCGGAAATCTCATAAAAAATTTCGTCCTTTCGGTCAGGCCACTTCCATTTTATATCACATTTTTCCATTGCACTAACACAAACTTCATTTTCTTTAAGGCGAGTGATGACGCCAGGAAACAAATTTCCTCCATAACGTATAATAACATAATTTCCAATCTTTTCTTTTATGTCATCAATAACCAGTGCTCTACTTTCTGGTAGGTATCTCACCACATATCATCAAACCCAGACATGTGAGACAAGCCACTTTCCCTATATGAGACTGCATCAGAATCTTCACTTGATCCCGAATCACTATAGCGGCGTCTTAATCGAAGCTTTTTGTTGAATTCTTCAGATGGCATTGACGTTAAGGGTTTTTCTAATTGTGTTGACGTTGAGGGTTCTTCAGATACCGCCGACGTCGATTGCATATTCTGAAATTCATCGTTTGAAGCCATTTTTTTTTAGCTGGTTCTTCCATTTTGCGCCATGTGGTTTGTGATTTTGGTTTGGCTGTTTCGTCAGAAACAAGGTCCGCTGCACTTATGCTTTAACCTCGAGCTACATTTACTCTTTTGCGCTTTTGACGTTGATGTAACGCAGTGGTTGTGTCTCGTTTTCTCTTTAGTTGTCCCAAAAAACTTTCGCCCAACGCATCTTTTATGCCTGCGCTCTGGTTGTTCATAATTTCTTCTGGCATACGACTCAGCACTTATGCAATGTGTAGGGGTGTAAGACACATTTTCTGAAACCAGCGGGAAGAACTTCAACTGCTCTGTTATGGATTATATTCATTAACTTTTTCAACAAAGTAGGAAATCGGTCTTTGGGTATTGTTCCACATCTACTACCAAATACCATATTTTTACATTCGTGCAAAATTTGTCTCCAGTTACCCTTCATGGGCCTAAAAAATGACAAGTCCAGCGGTTGGAGTAAATGAGTTGCATTAGGATTAGAGGGTAATGCTATGAAAGAAATGTTGTTTGCCTCACATTGACGTATGACCTCACATTGACGTATGACCTCAATATTTAGGTGCGAACTCAAATTGTCGCCTATGAGTGAGTATCTTCTTTCCCTCCTGTTTTTTAAGAATAGGTAACATGAGATTAATTAACAAACCAGTCTTCAAAACATTTATAGTCGAACCAGCCGGATTTTCTTCTGTTATATCGCGTCTGTTCAGGTCCATTTTCTGTCCAGATTTGCCACAGCTTCTCAGATTTATAAACGACATATACTGGAGCGATCACTCCTTCTGAATTTCCAGCTATCATTAATGAAGTACATGCCTTGGTGGCATTTCGGATTTGCTCCGGATACTTTGTGCCTCGTTTTATAAACACTCTCGTAGCACCAGGATCATCGCACATATTTCTTTCGTCATAATTCCATAAATTAGGTAGAGCAACACCCTCTAACTCTTTTTCCAGATTATTAAAGAAGTTGTTTATAATTTCGTGATCCACTACAGCCCTCACAATACTTATTTTTCGAGCAATTCCATTAGCCAGAACATTTTTGTGTCTATGAAGAAATTATGCCACCCATTCTTTTCCGGGGAAATTGTTTTTAAAATAGTTCACCTTTTTTCCTCTGTTGTGTAGATAAATCTTTAGAATAAAACGGAGGTCATGTGCTGTAACAGGAAAGTCAAAACATGGATACGGCAATTATGTGAGCAATAAGTGACGATTCCTCTTCGTTGTTTAGGGCCGTTTGGCCACCAGCGGGAAGATTATGTTTTCCATGCAGCTTTAAAAACAAGGTATTGCGGTGGATTCCATATCTGCAAATATTAAAAATAAAATAATCTAAACTTTTATGCTTATTGGCACATTTTGTTACCTCTCCGCCGCATCTCGTATACCTACTTAGTTTTTTAGCTCTTATACTACGAAGTGCTTTCTGAAGCGTGTCGAAAGTGTAATTGTTATATGTGTGTGTTCCAGGCTTTCTAATATAATTATTTTCGTAGCATTACTAAACAAAGAATGACTTATCACAAACTCACCCCATGTTTTGTTGATTTTAAATATATCGTTTCACAAAGTCATCCTGCTTTTTGTTGCTATTTCAATTGATATGACGCCAGTGGTTTGACAAATGCAATTCTAAGATTGTAAATACACAAATACTTACTTTATATATCAGTTCGCACTATGTAAATACCAAATCCTGCCTGTTTATTATAATTTATCATGCAGAAGAGAAAGTATGACAAGAAACTAAAATTTAAGACAAACGTATCGTTCATATAAACCACTCACAAGGCACACGTGCTTCTAAGACGATTAACATTAGCTTGGTGCGCAAGCTTTATCTGTGCCAACGGCACATCGTCTTCAGATTCAGAGGCTGATGGTAAGGGAGCTTGAGAATGAACCGGACTAGCAGAAACGGTAGGGTTGTTTTCGATTTTAGACTTTTCGTCCTCTTCAGGTCATCTCTAAAATCTTGTATAATGTCATCGTCCTCTTTGCTCTCGTTCTCAGAAACGTTGGAATCAGAATAATAAAGAATACGATCTATTTCAGCTATGTCATCAGAATTTGTTAGGTCGAAATACTTTTTTTGAGAAGCAATTACTAGCGTGTTCTACAAATACAAGAAATAAATTTAAAAATAACATAAGCTATGCAATTGTAATAATAATAATAAATAATTGAATAAAACTCATATACCTACATGTAAAAACAAATACTCTTATTCTACTACATTGGGGTACACCAGCACCCCAAGTATCAAGTATCTCCAAAATGAAACACGCACTGCCTGTCACCAATATCACATGTGAACTGACGCATCGTATGCTGAAACCAAGAAGACTATACTAAGGAGATGCAACTTCCTATGACGGCTGTATATAAAAGCGGCCCTTATGTCGGGGATAGCCGTCGCGGCGCTGTCGACAGCGTGTACTGCCGTTCGAGAGTTGGAAGCGAGCTAAATTAACCTGTAATTGCGGTTAAAAGTCAGTTTACGGTTGTTAATCCAATGGAGTGTATTTCAAGTGTGTTATTAATTGTTAAAACATGGTCCGAATTTCCAGTTACACTCAGCAAATGTTTGACATTGACAGTTCACGAGTTTTGTCAATGAATAATTGTACACCACGGCCGCCTTACTTGTCAGCTTTTAGCGGTCCGCTTCGAAACGGGAGTTGCGTGTCCTTAGTATAGTGTTCTTGGTTACAACCTTCTGAAAATCAAATATTTTTTCAGAATTGTCAATTTGACATTAGGTATGAATCTTACAGATATACCTAACAGGAAAATCGATAAATAGTGAACATAAAAGGCTGCTCTACCTCTATTTGAATTATATAGGACAACATTATTGTAAAATACGGACAGTCAAACAAACTTACACTTTCCTAGTCTAAAACTCAGTTTGAGTTTAGAGCGCCACCTACTGCATTCTTATTTGAAATTTAGTATAATATTAGGTCTGTTTTTTGCCGCCCACATAGTTACAATGGTTCTGCTGTAAATTGAAAATTATGCAAAATAGCAAGCAATTAACCACCCTGTATATAGTGCATAGTATATGTACTCAACGGAATATATTAGAATACGAAATGAAACTTACCTCCTGTATGGCATTTTGCTGGACAGCCTTTCACAGTGCAACACCACAATACTTTTTCACCTTTCACACTTTACGTTTTTGAAACTCGTAATAATTTATAATCAGCATTTTGTGGCCACGCTGACTTACGATAAAATCTATTATTAAAGTGTCCATCTCTACATCCGTAAATAAAATGACAGACAATTTACTTAATTGCATATTAAGCGCGTTTATATAGGTTAAATTTCTTAATATGGGGGTAAAAAGAAACCACCCTCTAAACTTTCTCTGCAACAAACTACCAATCATGTTGGGAAAAACACGAGGGCTTAATTGCAGTAGGTACTTAATAGACCCATTAGACGAGGGATTATATGCTAAGCGGGTGGTTGGTGATGAATTCACCTATCTCCAAAAGATGGTTTTTAAATGACCTGCAATTAGCGGTGATGAGTTGGCCTGTTTATTTTATTACAGATTACGATTGGTGATGAGTTCACCTGTACCCTTTTAAATTAGTTTAGTGTATAGTGAATAGTGATGGGCATAACCGGACAATTTTCGTAACCGAATTATTTGCATTCGAATTATATTAATAACCGATTGATTATTTGAATAATCATTCGAATCAATTTTGGCTCTAGATTCGTTTCAATTAGTCAGCCGGTTTGCCGGTTGGCGGTTCACTGTCATCTACATCGGCATCCAGAGCCGGATTAAAGAGGGGGCTAAGGGGGCTGCAGCCCGGGCCACCGAATTTCGGGGGCCTCGAAAAGATTGGAAGGTTATATTTAGATCCCTTTGTACCCGTTGCATAAATGGGAATGGGGCCTCTAACAAAATTTAGCCCTGGGCCTCACATATCCTTAATCCGGCTCTGTCGGCATCGTAACTTGCAGATAGCAGAGGAACTCAGTTAATCGTTAATTATAATAATTGTATAAATGATTTTTATTTGATTTCTAAGGAGTTTAAACCATTGAGAATAGCTATATCAATACTAATCATAAAGAAATTATAAATATGCGAATACAAAGTATCTATTGAATCTATTTTTAGTTCCTAAAATTCTCTAGTAGGCACCCTTCCCTTTTCGCTTGCACATCATACCGGTATATTTTAGAATCCATAATTATTTACGTTTAGCCTTCCGCGGTTCTAAGGACGCACACTTAAAATTTTCAACATCGAAATCCACTTCTTGTCCCAACTGCTCCGTTATTAAAATTAATATAATCTGTTACGATATTGGAAAATCTTATTTCGCTTTCTGTTTATCCTTATTAGGCATAATCAACCGCGTTTCGAAGCAAAAATTTAGGCCGTTATAAATTAATACCAACACAGCTTCGGCAAATCTGATACTCAGCAGAACGCTATCTTTAATAGGAACGGCCCATAAATTTAACTCGTCGACTGGGAGTCTCAAATGTCTTAATAACATCAACAAGCAGCGGCAAGCCTCACTTGGGTCAATCAAGTACATACGTAGAAAAGGTCATATGAGTTATGAATGACGTATTATTTACAGAATTTCGATCACTCGCAGGTTGCTGAGACGCGGCACGTAGTACGTATCAGGATGAGGTTATTTTTCATCCGAATACTTGGAACGAAAACCGAGTTACACAGGTTATTTCAATAACCGGATAACCGGTTATTTTTTATTCGAATAAGCCCATCACTAATAGTGTAGTTATAGTTAGTGTTAGTTATTCTTTTGTGGTTAGTGTTATGGTTAAAAGCAGTAACAGTATAACAGTAAAATTAAAATGGAACATACCAAATATAAACATAAATCCGGTGCACAGAGAAAATGCAAAAAAGATAAGCTTATGTTGCAATTGGCTGCGCAAGATCTGAAGCAAGGTAGTTTGTTTTCTTTCTTTTCCCGTAATAAAAGTGACGATTCGACCACAGTTTATTAAAACGTCTGTGTCCGAAAGTGAGGCTTTGCTATTTACCCATTGCTATGCTCATGTACTTAATTTAATTATTGGAGGTTTTGCCCAAAAATTTGCAATATAAATGGAATCACACTTAAATGACCTTAAATTGGATGATACCGAAATTAAGCATAAACTTGATATTCACCCAAGAAGGTTTAAAAAAAGAATGGTGGGTGAAACTGCAATGGACGACGGTGGAAAAATGGACCCGGAACAAAATTTAAGGTGGAAGTGTTTCGATACATTTTTGATATTCTATTTGGGTCTATCGATCAAAGGGGTTGCAAGACAAGAGAATTTTTGATAGTCCTGCATTATTGAATCCGAGAAGAGTAGACGACAATAACAACGGGAAACTCACGGCTTCTGTTACTACATTAGCATTTCTTGCAACAAGTACAAAAAGTGACTGTGAACAATTGTCCAACGAACTGCTTCATTTTTCTAAAACCTACAACGGCATGGTTTGTGATAAGAATATAGCGACTGACTATAAATGCAAAATGTATGTGCCTTGTGCATTTGAAATGTTACGTAAATACAACTTTCATTGTGCTGCTTATGCCAATTTAGACATTGCCTACAAATATTTATTAACTTTAGCCTGTTTCGGGACACGAGTGTTTGAGCGCTCTTCCGGGGTTGTTATCTGCTGACTCTAGCGAGGTATAATGCGAATATGTAAGTAAAATTATTCAAATCTGTCAAAATTACATTTTCAAATATAGTAAAGTAGCATTAAAATCTAGATACTTCGTTGCATATGACAGAAGAATAAACAATAGCAAGTTATATTTTTACATATGTAAATATTTGTAAGTGTAATCACTTGGTTTGTAACTTTGTAAATATCTTGAATATAGTTTATACTGAATAGTTTATACTGAATTGTGAAAGCACTTTTTCTAATTAAAAATATTTAAAGGCCGATTACGATCATCTATAAGCAAGGAACTATTGGAATTGTTAATTATGATATCTACAGAAAGGATTTAACGCCATCCGTAGACGCCATAATCGACCAGTTTGGAATAAGCTCAAAACAGCTAGAAAAGAAGCTGTTTTTATATGGGGGATAAGTGTTTCTAATTTTTTTATTGCGGGCCTCCACAAATATTTGCGTCCCTAAAGAAATATAGCCAGTCCGCGCCTGTTTGTATTACTTGTGTATGTAAATAAATATCATAATTACAGAAGCTATCTTTAGTTAATTACAGAGTAGCGTATAATAAAAAGTAAAACTGTGCTCTTTAAAGCAAAATTATTTCAAAATGGAGTATTGTAATTTAGGACCACAACTATAGTCAAAATTATACCCATTCGGAGTCACGTGACTTTTGTCTGTCTCTGTTCATCTTTAGTAAAATAGATGAAATGGAAGAAATTTGAAAAAAAGGCATGTCGATTCATAAAATTAATTTTAAAAATTTGACGTTTCTAATCTGTCAGATTATATTTTTCGTGTAAGTTATTGAGATAAGGGTAATAAAACCTAAAATTGTTGAGCCGAAAACTGGAAATTAAAAGAAACCATCGGACATGCGGTATAACGAGCAGTCACAACAATTAATTTGAATATTATGCGTTTTTTTTATGAAGAGTACAATATTAATAATAGTAAATCAACAGTTTCACCCTCCAACGCTGTTCGCCGTGCTTCTCTTGCGTTAAATATCTCGGAGAGCACAATTTACCGAAAATATGAGCCAGAAAGTGAAGAATGCAAAAACGGAAGTCGACGAAGCAGTCAAGACACTGTATATAAAATGTATGTAGCTAAAGAATTTGTAACCATAAAAAATCTAAAAAATGCTTGGTTGAAGAATCTGGAGATTTTTCACATTCAGTTTCTTCCCTAAATAGATTGTGCAAGGAAATAGGCTTCAAATGGCAATGTTCTATAACAGAATATGCATGCACAGAAATTGACTTAAAATTTGCTATACGCAGCAGGTTTTTAATGTAGCAGCTGACATATCTTTATTATATTTACATTTTACGACATGTTATGTTTTCTTTAACCTGTAAATTCAGTTTGATTTCATATAAGAGAATAAACCCGTAGCAACCTTGTTTTAGAAATTGGCATATGTCAGGATAACCTACAAAACGGAATGTCATTTATTTCCCTAAAATTGCATTTTTAAGAATCGACATACGTAAAATTACTAGATTATCACGTGACTCCGAATGGGTATAAATTTGACTATACTAGAGGTATCGAGAGATCCATAAAAAACTGTTCCTCAGCAGGCTGTGGAAATTCAACGTATGAATAATATGTTGGTGACACTGTACGTACAGTGTCACCAACATATTATTCATACGTGAATTTCCACAGCCCGCTGAGGAACAGTTTTTTTTTGGATCTCTCGATACAATGTTGCCAAGTCCAACAGCATCGCTTGTAAGTGTAGGAGGCAGTGACTTAATATTAGATATTATTGTATGTATTGTTATGATACATAACGAGCAGTTTTGGATGAAGATTAATGTAAATATAAAATTTGGGAGATCAATACAATCAACTTCGAAAAGTTTCAAAAAGAATTGGCTGTTTGAATGAAAGTCATTAATAGAGTTTTACCCTAATTTTAATATGTAAGTTGGTGAAATACATTTAAAAAGGGTTTTACTAAATTGACGAGGTGAAAATAAAGAGAAACATAAATCAGATTATAATTTATGAAGATACAGTTATTGAAGAGTTTTGGAAGGTTGTATAACTAGATAGAAGCAAACAGAAGAAGCAAGAAATAAGATTCGGATAGAGTTATTTATTTTAATTAATACAATTGAAAAGAAGTTACATTGGTTCAAGAATTGTCAAGTACTGGATTGGTTGAGGGTGTGTTAAGGACGTGTGGATCTGTCGACAGAGGATAGTAGAGGGACTGCTGAAATCAAGCTATTCTGTTGGTAACTGAAGACATAGGTTGCTGAAGTTTGGATCTAAGGAAGAAAAATATTAATTGGAGATCATATGTAATAACAAACTTGCCGTGAAGTTGTTCGGAACAAGGGAATCTATGGAAGGTAGCAGTAGCGTTGGTGAAGTACAACGGGGCCTTTCCTGCTAGCAGCCAAGTGTTTGACAAGTTGACAGCTATTTGTCAGTAGGCAGTGCATCACAGCGTCAGGGGTTCGGACTGTGGACATCAGGAGGAGTACTGTCTTGGAGGTTACATTAAGGTGATCTTGGAATGGAAAGAGTGAAAGCCGCTCAAGGTGGGTTTCAGTTTATCCTATTGAAGCTATATTAAATAAAAGACAATTAAAAAAGTGAAATTAACTATAATTAAGTACTTACCGTATAATATTGAGTCAACAAGAGGTGAATAGAATTAATATTTGTCATATTTGATTGAAAATATTAGTAGAGTACTGTTTGATGTGTAAGGTGACAGTTCATGTCAATTTACAATTGAAAGTCATTTAAAAATAATATTTGCTTATCAAAGTAACTAGATAAATGAACCTACCCTGAAAGAGTCTCAAGGCGCTATTGATTTTTAATAAGTAAAGAATATTGAATTTCAGAATACAATTCAAGTTAAAATAATAAGAGCAGCCACTATAGTATGTATTATTACCTAACTCTTTTTACCGAGCGGTGTAGAGGGTGGTGCTTTGTAAACTTTAGCGTCTGAATTCGGTGTTTGCCATTTTTTTGAAAAATATGCAGGAAGACAGGTCAACAGCCAATTACACGAAAAACAAAATAAAATAAAAATAAAAATTTTTTGTATCAGAGTTATTCCACCCTCAAATTCAAATTCAGAGATTTGCCGCGTAAACGACCAGCGCCAACATGGCAAGTGGCATACGTCACTACTCATATCGGAGTCACTGGACGCGCCGTTATTCTATTGTAACAATGTTTTTGTGAGGTTGTGGGAAGTTTTATATTCATTTTTATTCATCAGTTTTCATTATTTTCGATCGATTTTCATAAAAATAAGTTAATAAGACATTTTTAAATGCAGAAAGCACAAAATAAGTGGTGTTTTGTACCGGGATGTACGAGTACTTCTGTAAGTACACCAGAAAAGATATTTCTTTGTGTGCCCCAGGATTTTTCTCGAAAAAAGAAATGGTTCAAAGCTGCTAGAAGAGATATGCCGAAGTCGAAATCAATGTTTTACTGCTGTGAAGATCATTTCAAGGTGAGTCTATTTACCAAGGGCAACTTTTCGAATTTATAGAGCAGTATGATAAGTTTTGTAATCTTGCAGTTTGAAGAAGATATGGAGAATTTCATGAGGCACAAATTGATGGGAGGAAACATTATTCTGAACCCAGGGGTGGTACCACATATATTTGACTGTCAACCTGATAGAAAAAGAGCCAGTACTGTCCCTGATAGATTATTGCCTGTGAAACGACAGCGAAAACAACTTATCAGTGAAGTAATTGCAGAAACTGATAGGAAGCAGCAAAATATGCCAATAATAACTGATGAAGATGAACCACGTGCCAGTACCAGCTATCAGCTACCAGTGGTGGGTGAATCTCATCTTCAGTATACCTCAGAAGACCTTTTGGTGTCTACAGTTGTGGACCTATCAGAAGAACCACCAAAAACAAGAAATGTAGGGGTACAAGCAAAACCTACATATCGTAGCAAGCAGATATTGTGTAACATGGGGAAAGTCATGCAAAATACTGCTACTTCACCAATGGAATCTTTTTATTCGAAAGATGCCAGTACTTCACCAATCAAGATTGCCCCTAATGTTAGAAAAATATTATTTTCCCAAATGGCTAGTAGTAGCAGTGATACAGAGGTGGAATCGATGAGTACAAGTTCTTTCATTGGAAGCACTGATAGTGATTATGTAGAAGTTGATTTTCCACAAGATAATAAAGAAGAACAATTAAGAGCATTGAATGTTACTCGGTCATTGATAGAGAAGAAACCAAAGAAATATACAGGAATTCCTGATCATTGGTTTCAACATATCATAAATTTACTCAATACAAAAAGTAAACTCAGTAAGGATAATTTAATGTTAACGTTGATGAAAATCAAACTGAATCATCAATTTTTTCTCTAGGGTGACATGTTCGGTATGTCCACTTGTAATGCTTCTAAAATTTTCAAAAAATCTTTAATACAAATAGTGCCTCATCTGAAGACTCTGATATTTTGGCCATCTAAAAACAAGATACAATATTATTTACCCATCCCATTCAGAGCACGTTACAGCAATGTCCAATCCATTATTGATTGCTTGGAAATTCAAATACAAAAGCCAACAGATCCAGTTAAACAGGCACTCACATGGTCAGAGTACAAAAAGTGCAACACCTTAAAGTATTTGATTTCATCTACCCCTGATGGATTCATAAATTTTATATCAAAAGGGTATGGTGGAAGAATAAGTGATTCTTTGTTAGTGGAGGAAAGTGGATTTTTAGATTTACTACCAGATGGATGCAGTGTGATGGCTGACAGAGGGTTTAAGGATATTGGCAAACAATTACATGACAGAAATTGTCAGTTAGTTAGGCCACCTAGTGTTTCTAGTTCAGTGAAACCCACAAAATCACAAGTGCTAGAGACTAAACGAATAGCTAGCTTAAGGATTCACATTGAAAGAGTTATTCGTAGATTAAGAGAATTTGAGTATTTAAAACCACATGCAGTAATAGAACATAACTTTATAGGACTTACTGACCAAGTTATAGAGATTGCATGTGCCCTAATTAATTTACAAGGTCCTATTATAAAACAAAGTTTATTTTGAAAACCTGAAAAATTCGTCAACAATAATGATGTTTGTTTATTACTGGTAGTACTTACCATGTAAAATATGAAATGATAATAGTATTTTTGGAAACATTATTTTATGCAATAAAATGTTTTATTGTTACAAATTTATTATTTCACTCCATCTATGTATTACAAACAAAAAGCTGTAAAGAACATGCATTCCTTATAATGAATTTTACATCCCCATTTATTATCTACTTTATTTTTGTTTTTATGTTTGTATATTTGTGAGCAATTTTTTTATTTTTAGAGAAATGTAACTACCTATTTACTTATATTACATATTAATTCATTTCATATTTTCTACACTCTCATGCTGGCTAATTTTTAATCAAAATTCATTGATTTTTTTATTAAGGACTTTTTGAGTAACAGGTTATATTCAAAATACTTTTGTGATATCCCATTCCATAGAATTTCTTTTGTTATATTTTTTTTATTTATTTTGTTCACTTTTTATTAAAAGCCATACTGATTTAAGACAAATATATTTTCGAAGATATTTTACTTTTTTATTATGCCTACCTAATCTAGATGGTGCCTAAATTAGCAATTTAAAATTTGTTTAAAATAGTGTTTTTGAAGGAATCTTTTCAGAAATGAAGCCTATATTGACAACCATTACATTCGAAGACAAAAAATTTGAGTAGTTAGACAAGTAGAAACAAAAAGAGAAGTTTACATGTTTCAGAACACAGGTTTTCAATAAGTGCAATATGTTTGGCAATCAAGGTACAGTATTCTATAATAAAATTACTACCAGAAAGTGATTCACACTCATAAAATTACTTAAAGATTTCAAAACAGATTTTTATTCATGAAACAGATTCATACAGTTTTGGAAATATAAATTTTTCCCAATTCTTCAAAGTTTCCTCTAAAAGTTGTTTTAGAAACATTTCATCATAGTCCTCATACAAAATTTGAATGTTCTTGGATTGTTCATAATCAGGGTTGGCAACACAAAATATTCCACGTTTCCTTCCAGCACACAACATTTGCAACTGGATTTGTGCTTTGAACTTTGCAGCGATTTGGTTATTCTTAATATAATTTTTTAATGATTTATCACTTGCTGGGCATTTCACTTCGACTACAAACTCTGAAGTAATAGCATCTGGTGAAGCTGCAAATATTGGATGAGATGGCAACATAAACAAGCCACAATCTTTCAATTTTATTTTCAATTGATTTTCTAATGTCTTTAAGACTTCCTTCTCCAAATGCCTGCCCCTCTGCATAAACTTTGTATCCTTCACTTTATATGCACCTATTATTGTTTCCACCAGAGTACCTTCAGCCACTTTGCAGTGTACAAATTCATGTAGCTTTGAGGCAGTAACACGTCCAAACCTGAATTCATGCCAAAGTGGAGAAACGGATTGTCCTCTTGTATGGATTTCTACTTCTTTGCACAGCTGCAAATTCATCTGCTCTGTAGACAATGACAAGAAGTCTTCGAATTCCACTCCTCCCAGTGCATGAAAGCGAAATAAAAGTTTATAAATGGACAATCTGGTAAACTTGTCCTGCTCCTCATCAGATGCATATTTGAGAAACTGTCCTGCTACTTGTTCTCTTAATCCAATTTCAACAATTTCATCTCTGAAGATTGAACTGCCAGCAGAAGTACTCTGTCGACATTCAATATTTGTGGCACTGAAATCAGCAGCTGTAATGAACTTCTGAGATGTACCAACTGCTGCTAATCGTGGTTTTACCCAGTAAGAAGTTATTTCAGTTGGTGAAGATTCTTCACTTCTTCGGTGCACCCACATCAAAAATGCAAGTGCATGCTTACAACCACCTACAAACCAATAATAGATATAAAATAGCTGCTAATGATTTTTCACACAATCAATTACCTGATGAAGCAGCACAATCATTGCAGACGACATTCAAAACTTTCTCTTCTGTCTCATCAACAATAAGTTGAACAGAATAATTTTTGGACCGAACTCTGTGCTCTGGGCATACCTTGCACTGTAAAGTGCACAAAGGGCCCTCTCTTTGCAACTCCACATACCCAATGGCATTATCACCGTATGCCTCACGAGTAGCCCTGTGAAAGATATTCATTTCAGATATGAGAAATAAGAATATGATTTTCTAAATTATGATGTGAAGTTAACACAACAATAACATAACCTCTAAATAAGATAATATAAAAACTGTTCTTTAAATGATATGAAAACTATCGGAAATTGACTTATTTTTGAAGAAATATTTGGAGTAATTTCAACATAGAAACCGAAGTGTTTAAGTACTTACGCTGTTGCTTTTACATTTCGAAATTCAGCTGCATTGAAACGATCGTCGTTCTTTATGAATTCCATCACTATGAAAATGTCTAAGGATGGTAAATTGTTTGATGAAGCTTTCACAAACCCGTCTGACGGCATTTTATGATTGCAAAACACAAATAATTCTCGCCGAAATCGAAAATACAAGTCTAACTATATCACAATAACCACGCTGCAAATGTAAACCAACTGTCATCGATATGAGTTTTGACGTCACGACTC
Organism: Agriotes lineatus; assembly: GCA_940337035.1. NCBI lineage: Eukaryota > Metazoa > Arthropoda > Insecta > Coleoptera > Elateridae > Agriotes > Agriotes lineatus. Next base: position 100,243 of record CALNHX010004081.1, read on the forward strand.
TCACGACCAATCAGGGTGCGTTTCGACTTCTATTTGAATTTATCGATTTTAACTTACTTTCAATTTCATATTATTTAAAAAATAAACAGAATTGATGCTTTGCAATGAGTTCAGACTTAATTGTTTATATTTTACTATATGATTACAAAGAAATCTCATTGATTTATTCCTAATGAAAACACCGAATTATTATTGTCAGATTCGATGACAAGACAAGTTTTTAGAGGTTATATGTTTACTACACCACCAAAAAAGCGCCTGTAAATTACTCAATCCGATCCCTCTGCCGCAAAATCAGGTAACCACCAGGTAGATATGTACGAGTGTAGTTTTCGTAATTTCTTTAAATTTACCATTTATTGACAATGGCAAACTGGGTACAGGTGAACTCATCACCAATCCTAATCTGTAATAAAATAAACAGGCCAACTCATCACCGCTAATTGCAGGTCATTTAAAAACCATCTTTTGGAGATAGGTGAATTCATCACCAACCACCCGCTTAGATATAATCCCTCGTCTAATGGATCTATTAAGTACCTACTGCAATTAAGCCCTCGTGTTTTTCCCAACATGATTGGTAGTTTGTTGCAGAGAAAGTTTAGAGGGTGGTTCCTTTTTACCACCATATTAAGGAAATTTAACCTATATAAACGTGCTTAATATGCAATTAAGTAAATTGTCTGTCATTTTATTTACGGATGTAGAGATGGACACTTTAATAATAGATTTTATCGTAAGTCAGCGTGGCCACAAAATGCTGATTATAAATTATTACGAGTTTCAAAAACGTAAAGTGTGAAAGGTGAAAAAGTATTGTGGTGTTGCACTGTGAAAGGCTGTCCAGCAAAATGCCATACAGGAGGTAAGTTTCATTTCGTATTCTAATATATTCCGTTGAGTACATATACTATGCACTATATACAGGGTGGTTAATTGCTTGCTATTTTGCATAATTTTCAATTTACAGCAGAACCATTGTAACTATGTGGGCGGCAAAAAACAGACCTAATATTATACTAAATTTCAAATAAGAATGCAGTAGGTGGCGCTCTAAACTCAAACTGAGTTTTAGACTAGGAAAGTGTAAGTTTGTTTGACTGTCCGTATTTTACAATAATGTTGTCCTATATAATTCCAATAGAGGTAGAGCAGCCTTTTATGTTCACTATTTATCGATTTTCCTGTTAGGTATATCTGTAAGATTCATACCTAATGTCAAATTGACAATTCTGAAAAAATATTTGATTTTCAGAAGGTTGTAACGATGACTTTGTTTCGGCCAATCACGGCCAGAGTTATGATTACTGCTTAGTTCTAAGTACTGCATGCTTATTTGAAATTTAATATAGAATCTAGTAATTTCTAAGCCCTGTATGTAGCAATGAAAGTATATGTATGCTTTCAAGGGGTAAATTATTATTTACAATGCACGTTAGTAAATGGGGTTTTAACTTACCATCACACATGCATACAGTTTTACTTGCAGATATACGCAACACAGGTAAATCCATGAATAAAACTACATAAATATACAGGGTGATTGAAACTCGAGGGTTTAAATTTGGCAAAGTTGCTAAATATTGTGTACGAGTACTTCAGCCGACAACACGTTTAATTATTTGCAAACAGATTCCATGTACATTTAATGTCATAGTTACGAGTATTTAATATTTTATTGTACACACACGATCATATAAAATGAACAGGGTTATGCAGCACAGGTTACACATTTGAAACAATGTTTTTAGGCTACTATAATTTTAAAAAATTGTATAGAACTGTTGATGTAATAGCTATTTATGTCACAACGAATGTAAGAACCTATTAACATTTGAGGTAGGCAAGTACAAGCCAAGACGAAGTCGCGGCTTGTTGCCTGCTGAAAATGTTAATAGGCGTTACATTCCGAGTTATCTTATTATATTTTTCCCGCTGCTTATCGAAATTTTCTTAGATTTTTGAAAAAATCATTTGGTTTGTCACCTGTCACCAGGATTAATTTTCGTGAGTTGTGTTACCTATGAGTGTCAGATGTCACATCAACACTTGCGATTTATAAACAAAACGTCTCAATCTGCATCTTGCTCTGCTAATTTTATTATCCTAGGAACTTAATAATAGTATTAAGTTCCGTTGTCAAGAAAAAGCAGCAAACAAATATAATCACCGACTTACACGTTTTGTTACTAAGGCTGTATCACTGACTTACATGATCAGCAGCGGGAAAATAATATTTCTGATCATGTATAAACCATTCAGAAAACGTAAATCAACTACTGTAATGTTGGTTGCATAGCCCTGTTCATTTTCAATTATTCTTTGTGTACATCATATTAGATATTACATATTAGCTGTTATTTGCAATCAGATGTACATGTACAGGGTGGCTTTTTTTTCGTTGATATTATAGGGTACATACTAAAGGGTAAGAGATACAAAAATACTAATATACATGTCTTGTCTTCTTTTTTAGTAGTTAGTTTCATGGCGTAATCAGATCTACGCTAACTAGATTTAATAGTGTGACATCTGACACTCATAGGTAACACAACTCACGAAAATTAATCCTGGTGACAGCTGACAAACCAAATGACTTTTTCAAAAATCTAAGAAAATTTCGATAAGCAGCGGGAAAAATATAATAAGATAACTCGGAATGTAACGCCTATTAACATTTTCAGCAGGCAACAATTTGTTTCTTTTCGTATCATTTCTTCCTTCAGTCTTCTTATTTCCTCATTGTTCTTCTTTCATCTTCCCCATTTCTTCGTTGTTTTTTCTTAGTTCCTGATTATTTTTGCTTATTTCGTTTTTCAGGTCGGCGATTATGTCTGTTATTAGTTTCTTTAATTCCTCCATATTTTCTTCTTTTTCTGTTTTCTCTTCTTCCCCTGCTTCTTGTGTCTTTTTTTCGTTACCTCGTTTTCTGCTTGCTTAATCGTTGTTAATAATTGTTGCACTACTTTTGATTTTCTATTACTACTTTTCTTAAAATTGTCCAATAATTTATTATACTTTCAATTTGTCGTTTAATTACAATTACCTTCAATTTTGCAAACGTTCATTATGTTTATTTTCAAATATTGTAAGTTTAATAATTAATACATTTTCAATATTTTACTATGCTGTTCGTTTTACCCACTATTATGACATATCTGTCAAAATGACAATCAGTATTTTAGTGGAAAAAAAACTAAAAATCTATGTACCAACATTATCAAAACTAGGGACCCTGCAGGAATGCAACTTATCCCCTAGAAAGTTGGTCTTGAAAATTATTACAAAGAAAAATGTACTTTATCCGCAAACGTCACAAAAGTGACAAGGTAAAAGTGTCACTTTATCTGCTTAAGCAGATAAAATAGCAATTTTTGCGTACTTTATGTGCCTAAGCACATAAAATCGTTGCTCTCTTTCTTATTTCTATGTTTGTTCGCTATCTCCTCCGAAGATACTGGACCGATTAAATTGTATGATGGCTTAAAATTTAGCTAATTTTTAGACTTAGATCGTAGGCCGGTTTTTATTTTCAAAAAGAGTATGAAAGATTTTAATTTAAATAAATCCTTCAAGCAGCGGAGCGGAGCATCTGTCGCCGAGGGTTATGATGTGACAGCTGCTGTGGCCGTGTGCTATTAGCTCGGGTGATTCAGTATGTTCATATATCATTACAGTAGCGCGTTATTTGAACAACAAAGATTGGAGCAGTGGTACAGTGCTCGCCTGTCACGCGGGTGGCCTGGGTTCGATTCCCGGCCGATGCATCCCTTTTTTAAAAATTTATATTAATGAAATTTACCTGAATACGTTTGCGGATAAAATAGTATATGTTATTCGGAGTAAAAGTGACTTTATGTGGCTTAGCTGAATTATTTGCCTCACTAACGTTCGGCTAAATAAACTTCAGCTTCGCCACATAAAGTATCACTTTTACTCCTAATAATATAATCTATTATATTCAGGGTCTCTAGCTGAAATTGACTACTTGGCGCCGCCGCGAGTGTTGCTTCTGAGTCCGTTAGGTGTTAAGTCTGTGATAAAACCGTGACATGAAAAAGACGTACTTAGAAGATATAAAAATTACCGATTCCATTTTTCTTGTTCATAATAGTACCTTAAAAACATCTTCCTCACAATTAGGTAGTCCATCAATATGTTTATATTACTTCGTATATTGCTATTATAAGTACAATGGCAGACAATAAGTTTAGGTCGGCGTGTCATTCGCTTGACATCTACTATAGTCAAAATTATACCCATTCGGAGTCACGTGACTTTTGTCTGTCTCTGTTCATCTTTAGTAAAATAGATGAAATGGAAGAAATTTGAAAAAAAGGCATGTCGATTCATAAAATTAATTTTAAAAATTTGACGTTTCTAATCTGTCAGATTATATTTTTCGTGTAAGTTATTGAGATAAGGGTAATAAAACCTAAAATTGTTGAGCCGAAAACTGGAAATTAAAAGAAACCATCGGACATGCGGTACAACGAGCAGTCACAACAATTAATTTGAATATTATGCGTTTTTTTTTATGAAGAGTACAATATTAATAATAGTAAATCAACAGTTTCACCCTCCAACGCTGTTCGCCGTGCTTCTCTTGCGTTAAATATCTCGGAGAGCACAATTTACCGAAAATATGAGCCAGAAAGTGAAGAATGCAAAAACGGAAGTCGACGAAGCAGTCAAGACACTGTATATAAAATGTATGTAGCTAAAGAATTTGTAACCATAAAAAATCTAAAAAATGCTTGGTTGAAGAATCTGGAGATTTTTCACATTCAGTTTCTTCCCTAAATAGATTGTGCAAGGAAATAGGCTTCAAATGGCAATGTTCTATAACAGAATATGCATGCACAGAAATTGACTTAAAATTTGCTATACGCAGCAGGTTTTTAATGTAGCAGCTGACATCTTTATTATATTTACATTTTACGACATGTTATGTTTTCTTTAACCTGTAAATTCAGTTTGATTTCATATAAGAGAATAAACCCGTAGCAACCTTGTTTTAGAAATTGGCATATGTCAGGATAACCTACAAAACGGAATGTCATTTATTTCCCTAAAATTGCATTTTTAAGAATCGACATACGTAAAATTACTAGATTATCACGTGACTCCGAATGGGTATAATTTTGACTATACTACTACTTATGGTCCAACTAACCTCAATTTCAATTTTTCCGGCCTAATTTATTGTCCACCATGGTACAATCTTATTTTTCAGTAAATTTGCCAATTTGACAAAATTGTTGAATGCATCTGAATAATTATTATATTACTACACAACAACAGAAAGGAGATTCCCATAATTTGACAAGTATGTTTTAATTTTAACTACAAATATTAAGTCTTCTATGCATAATATACTAAAATGAATACCAAATTCGAGTACTTGCTCTGACCACGTCGGTTCCTAATTAAAAAAAAAACAAATTTAACGTAAAAATTTTGAAACTTAAAGACTGACAAAACATTTGAGTTCACAATTTGAATAAAAGTGTCTTAATGTCATAACCCCTTCGCACTATCATTGATAATAACCAAAATATACTGAAAACAGACAACCTGAAAATTTAGTCTTCAACTCTGTAGTAAAAATTAAATAAAATGATTGAATTTGTTTTGTATCATATTTTGTCTAATTTAACCGAATCTGTCTCTTACCGTTTACAAGATCCCTACGTTGAACATGATGTTCTGGACACTGTCTACACTTCTTTCGACAATTTTTCAACAGTTTGTAAATTAAGACTTTATTTATTGCAGAAATGATCTACTACAAATTTAATTAAAATATGTCACATTGAATGTCGCATACAAAATTTCATAATTATAGATAACCCACAGAACCTTAACAAAAGCACATGTTTGAAAGTAACAGTACGTCATCATTTGCAAAACAGTCACAGTCAAGTAAGTTTGGAACGAAGCAGCTGCTGGAGGTAATGGCGCTGCACGGGTTTATGCAGAGCCAACTTCTCCAGGGCTTCTTCTATCGTAAACCACTGTCGCTTTCTGCCTATGGTGCGTGAATCTTCCCACTCGTCTAATTCTTCTGTTACTATCATGACATACACTTCTGTCCTTTCCTTGTGCTCACTATTCTGTAAACAGAATTAATTTTAGTTCAGACCATCACACCCGCCTGCTGCATTACTTCAAAGATACCGAGACTGCGTCCTAATTTGCCGATCACACCAGCCTCTTCTAGTACTTCTCGCGTGGCTGTTACGCTAGGTTCTTCTTCGGGTTCGACACCTCCACCAGGTACAATCCAGTTGTCAGGCCTTCGGGATGATGTTACTAGCAGCACCTGTTGGTAATTGCACATCTTATTTACCATGTAAAAAGGGCACCAACTTCAGGCTTGAAAATGTCATGATGACAGCAATATAAACTCACCAATTATACAGGATGTACAAAGAGTAATTAATAACCTTAAAAGCAACAAGATCCAAGAAATCGATTATTGGCAGAATATAAGTAATAATAACCTTACACCAGCTAATAATTCCAATCATTCCCAGACTATAAAAAATATTCCTGGGGAATACCGAACAGATTTCACACCTGGTAGATTGATAGAACAGCTATTTACAGTAAGAAGAAAATTATATCAGGTAAGTCTATGATAGCATACACAGAAAAACTGTACACGATAGTGCTCGATTTCAAAATTCCACCAAAACTTGTCCAACTTGTTAAAGCAACCATGCATAATATTTTCAGCCATGTTAAAATGAAGGTAAGACTCACAGACAAATGTGAAATCAACAGAGGACTGAAACAGGAAGATGAGCTAGCACTAATGGTTTCCAACATTGCACTTTGGTATACTGTACGAAATATCATACCACTAACACTACCATATACAATAAATCCAGTGAAATAGTTGGATATACATATGATTTAAGTATAATTGGCAGGCCTATATCAACACTAAAGGTGCGGCCACATTGCTCCCTCCAAGCTTAGCGAGTCGCCACGCGAGTAGCAAGCGAATCAGTTGTGTTCGATAATTGCAGCTAGCCACCACCCGTCCAATCATGGAATAAATGCTAATCTCGGCCGTTTACAAGTGGAAAGCGATATAGTAGAACCCGGTAGACGAATTGAGGAAGAATTTGCTTAAATACTTACCACTATTCGACACATTGAAAACTGAGGAGATTTAAATCAACTACAAGTTATATTCCGGGTTATGAAGCGCCCTATAATCAGAAACAAGATCTTGAGTCTGTGAGAGCGATATTGTCAATTACTGTAAACATCTGAATGCCCTTGCATTAGTCGCTTTAGGGTCGAATTCAGCTCGACACCCAAAATTTAATTATATTGTCGTGGTCATACGTATTACCGACAACCTTCTGGTACTGCAAATTGCCAATTTGACAGTCAATCTGTAATTTGTTTCTTTAAAATATTTATTTACATTGAACATCATTATATATAAATATTTTGGTCAGTTTCTAAACCACTCTTTATGTTGTGATATTTTACCTGTGTTATTTACGCTAATCATTTATGAATTAATTACATCTGATTTGCCGTGTTTGTTTGTTTACTTTCTATTGTTGTGTATGTACTAACCTTGCCGTTATCTCTATTGTCTTTCAGGATTGGTTAGTAGCAACTACCGTCATGTACCTTTTTGATTAGCAAAGTGTCGGGTTAGCTGCTACTTGGCGCCCATTTTTTTTTATTATATACAGCTTAAGATTAGAGTCTTTTGTATGACCCATGACCAGCTCCGATTGAGAAGTCGGTTGCCTTTGCTTTTCTCCTTTTACAGTCATAGCAATGGTAACAACCTACGTTGCTACATAGATTATTCCATCGGGCAGTGCGGCTGGAGTATATCCACCCTCTACCCTCTAGCCTCCAAGCTACCCACTACTCATATGCAGTGCGGCCTTAGGTTAAGGGGTTGATCATGAGTGTATTTTGCTGTACAAAAAAATGCTTCAAATTGTCTCCAAATGCCTCTTCAACCTCGTATTTCCTCAAATAACAACATTTCCTCGCAATTGCTTCAGAATTTCCTCAAATTATCTCAGGTGTTCATTAAATAAATATGCATTCCTACCATAAATAAGAATGGAACCTTTTTCCAGCTTGCCCTCCTCATTTAGACTTGTATTTTTTGTCTATTAACTTCAGATTTGGACATAACCTTTAAAAATAAAACTGTTTTTTTGTCAGTTTATTCAAGAAAGCCACAAAAAACATTAACGTTTACGTTTTTTCTCATTTTATCCCATATGTATGAAAATGAATATCAGAATGAATCTTGGATTTCTTTCTTTTGAAGTCCATGCTGTGTCTGTCTCACTCTAGCAGCAAATTTGAAGATTGTGGCGTCCCGTTTTTTTGGGCCACGTATTCCTAACTTTTTTCGATCTGTTCTAAGGCACTTACCGATCTTGTAACATAATATACTAAAACAGTTATCCCGCATATTGTTTTCATGCAATTAATAATATTTACAACACACTATCAAAGGCTGCAACTGAAGCAAACAAGCTAGAACAACCCACAGCATCTTTGAACTGAAAATCGTCAAAGGGACCACCCAGGTATCTCAAACTTTCCGTCCCTCCCAGGAGAGACGTTTACGTATATCAACCAAATTGCTTCCAAATATCCATTACAAATATAATACATATTCATTTTGCGGAAAGGGACGTTTAGGCGCGCATTATTAGGCGCCTGGACGTTTAGACGCGGGGACAGTTAGACGGCACATGAAAGAAATTCACATTATTCTTGATTTTAAAATTTGTTGTTACTTAATTATTGCAGTCATTAATGTTGAAGAAAAATTCGAACCTCCATAAACAATATATATTCAGCTTTTTACGAGCCTTCTTCAGTGTGTTCAGTGTTCAGTGTAAAATTGTACAAATTTACATAATATTGAATTTACATTTTATCGATTATGAACAATTAGTTATTTACTTTTTGTATATGGGTAGTTTAACGTGGTGGTTAAACTACCCATATACAAAATGTAAATAACTCATTTTTCATAATCGATACAATGTAAATTAAATATGTAAATTTGTAAAACTTTAACACTAAAGAAGGCTCGTAAAAGCGCCAAATAGGTTTTAATTTTTCTTCAACATTAATTACTGTAATAATTACCCAACAAAAAATTTTGAAATCAAGAATAATGTGAATTTCTTTCATGTGGCGCCTAACTGTCACCGCGCCTAAAGTGGCAGCCCCTAAACGTCCAGGCGCCTAATAACGTCCGCGTCTAAAGCGCTAGCGCCTAAAAGTGCGCGCCTAAAGAATCGCGCCTAAACGTCCTAGACCGTTCATTTTGTAATTTTTCATTATTAACTTGGCATAGTTTTGTAATAACAATAATGTTCCACACCTATTTTGTCTTTATTTACTGTATTAAACACTAATCCATCAAATCTACACACAAAATCAAATAAACTAGTGGACCCGTTGTAAAATATTCTGCAAGTTACAAAACTTCTTTGTAACGATTGGATAACCGTTGACATTTTCTTTAGTTTTTTCAGAAAATTGTTTTGGAAAGTCTTTCTTACAATGTCCATTATCCATGCAAATGCAAGACGGATTTAATCTTCCGCAAGGTCCATGTACCATGCGATTTTTAACAAAATTAAATACGGTAACATCATTGTTAGGATCAGAAATTTCAGCTGATACAACTTTATTAATATCTTCAACTTCACGAAATTTCCAATTATCCTTAAGAGTGACTAATAAGTGGACATGGGGCAATGCTCGCTTTTGAAATTCAACATTACCGAATACTTTATTCTTATTAATCTGCGTCAACAATTGCTTCACTGTTGCATTAAAAACACGAGCTATAACGTCATGTCTATTATTTGGTGTTTCATATGAGTGAATATTACTTGTCATTTCAAGCCATGACGCATTTCACGCCGTATTTTACACAAACAAATTCGAGCCGGTACAGTGGTCCATTGCAAAAATCAACAGAACACCGTGGGCCAACTGTAAACTGTAAATTCTAATTCCATCAAAATTATTTATCAGTTTACGTTGTTTTTATTTAGCAATTATTTCACTTAAGGTTGCTGCAAAAAAATGGAAATTTTCAGAATAACATATTCAAACTTTGACCCTTTGTCCTGTTTTTTTCTCAAAAAATATAATTTAATTTGATAAAAAGTTGTGTGTAGAGTGTAGACAAAGAAGCAACTGAGATTAATTTGCATTTAAATCCTGATCGCATTTAGTGTTTTCCAGATATGTATTTCTATGTTCACAAAATGCATAATTATGAAAAACCAATAAACTGGTGAACCACGTTTCGAATGTACGTTATTTCAAATTACAGAACGTACTACAACTCTTAAACAATCAATTTACGGAAGTTCCGTTCTACCTCTTGGTGCTACAGCGCAGGGCCGTAACTAGGTATAGGCCGAGTAGGCCCCCGTCTACAGACGCAACCGGCAAGGGGCGCCACAATGGCACTGAAAAACTAATTCTTTCGTACTAATGGAAAAAAAATAAATAAACAAGTTGGAAATTTTACAAATTAATTTGTAATTTATTTTTGCGCAAATAATGCTAATTAATTATAATAATGTGAATTGCACCCAATCTGTTCGATACATTTCCTTGTGCAATTTCCAAAGGCAAACTTAGATATCTACCAGTTTGTAACGGCGTTTGTTTTATAACTCTCACCTGTATTAATCAAAACATTAAAAGTACTAACTTTTAGCCCGCCGCATAGGTAGCCTTATTCTAATTATAACATTTTTTTCATTTTTAAAACTAAATGTAATACACCAGTGACGAGAAACAAATTTACATTTTTAAAAACTGTGGATCCACTGGTTGCACATATTACACATACATTCACTGCTTTCGGCTCATTGGTACAGTGGCCCATTGCAACAATCAGCAGAACACCACAGACCAATTTCGAGAGCCTACTTGTTCCACTACCATATCATTTCCCCGCTAGAATTTGTCCAGTTTAAGACACTTCTGCGACCCTACACAGTGGCAGATTTTTATTAAAAAAAGAATTATAGAAATCGGCTTGATTCAAGATTTATACTAGATGCCGATAGACTATTACAAGATGTATATCTGTATATCTTATTATATACAGGGACTCTAGCTGCAAATATAGAACCTTATTCTGTTCAAATGTTACTACGCATAATGCAATTATTTGTTTATATTGTATTATTTTACCATATTGACATGTCTTTACTAGCTTTTGAGCGTACCACATATGCGGTCTTATTCTAAATAAAAAAATAGCATTCTTAAAATTGAATCGTCATAAAAGAATTACAAAAGAAAATGTTTTCAACGTCTTTAATACAGAAAGCGCGCTGCACGAAAACCAACTTTTGCCTGATCGAATTATGGTTACGTCTTCAAAATTATCTACAGAATAGGTAAGAAAATACCTTAATGCTGCTAATAATACTGCAACACTAGTATTAATGCGATTTACGCAAATTTGAAAATTTTAAAAAACCATTTCAGCCAGTGGGATTTGAACTCACGTTCACTGATAAATGCGTATGCTTATCGTTGCGTTATAAATGACGCAGAGACGCAAGTACACCACTCGTTTACAAGGTGCGCCGACAAAATAGCCCAGCCCAAAATGGCCTCGTCAAAACAGCCCCGTTAGTATAGCCAGGACAAAAGAGCTCCATGACAAAATAGCTTCGTACCAAAATAGCCTTGTGCTGATTTTTTTTGTAGTAATAATTGTTATTTCATAACGAAATGTAGTTTTTTATAACATGGGTGTTTTATATGACTGCATCTGTGGCTATTTCTTTTTTATAATTTTTGTTAAAGCTGAAAAGCGACTTCTTTCATTTTCCAGTTCCGGACAGTGGAACATTTTAAACAATAGTATCTACAGATGCAGTATTGTTTTAAAAAAAAATGTAAGTATTCTAGAAGGGAAGCAACTAACTGAATATTATGAATTTATCATTGAAATCCTCACGCTCTGTCGACCAAGTCACCAGCCGGTATTAGTTATATACAATGTATATATAAATAAACATAGTAACTTTGGTCATGTCTTTGTGTTTACACATATTATTGTGATTTTCGTGGGCTCTTTTGGGTGTGAACTTTTTTTGTCGGGGCTATTATGACGGGGCTGTTTTGACTGGACTATTTTGACGTGTCACGTACCCGTAGATAATAAATGTATAAAGCAGACAGTATTTTTGTCATATATATCGTTAGTGTACGGCCCTGCTAGAGCGATCGACGAGGTGAATTTTAACACATACAAGAAAATGTTATACCAACTGCAGAATCTGCTGATGGCTTTTTTCAAGATCAAGAACGTTACTAATACTTCTGTGTGTCATCTACTTATTTATATGCATTTGTGTATCTCTAATCAAACATGAATTTTCTATATGATGCTTCAACATTTTACGCAATAAAAACAAATCTGAAACATAAAGAGCGTTCGAAATTGATTTTTTATCCAATATTATCAAATTTGGAGGTTTCAAACAGTGTGAATCCAATCGATTGCAGCAGTCTCTGATGCTCGCATCCTAAAACCGGTAACAAAACATTGTACATATCGTAACATTGCCCCAATTTGACTGCGCAAGTATTTCTCTGCGTGACCAACCCCTCGATCAATGCCACCAGAAACGGCAAAGTGGAACTCGAAGCCAACAAAGAAAAAACATAAAATTAATGGTGCAAATAACAAGCAAGAGCGCACCGAATTAGAATGAAAATTAATAGTACATACAATAATTATTGCAGACTTGAAGACAGGCAAATTTGCCTATATAAAAGACAGAAGACGAAGAAGTTTTTCAAGAAGAAACTAACAATATCGACAACAGCTAATAGAATCAATTTCCAAGTAGTGAACATAGAAAAACTATAATACGTCTTTACAACATTCTAATTCGCACTTACTCGAGAAAAAAAATCTATGAAGCGTTTTTGGACTGGTGCAGGGCTATCTAGTGCTCAGAGAATCTGAAATAATTACGAGTTCTATAAAATATACAACAAAGCTAAGCTGTCGAGGTTGCTATATTAAATTGTGGTCGAGATGTATCCATAGCATATACAAAAAAATTTTTGGATGGGACGCTAGGACCCAGTTGGGGAAACCAAGGCTAGTCAACAAGATAGTGTAAATGCAAACGCTGCCGATATGCTTAGGAGTGAAGAATCGAACAATATGAAAATTGGGAAGACCTGATTTGAGTGCCATGGGAGTAAGTATTTACCACGCAGTATCGTGTTGACTAATTATGTAATCAAAGTCCATCTCAAGCAACTTATCACTTTTTCTACTGAGCGGCAAGAAGGACCTTGAGCAAAGTTGTTCAACTGAATATCATCGATCCTGAGTTAGAGGACATTGACCGAAACTCGTGCTGACCGACTGTACGACCACATGACATTCGCTCAAAGCCAAACATCGCATTTGCGTTAATGGAGATCGAACGTCGGCGGCTGCCGCATTCGCACGCCAAAAACTGCAACATTTACAAGCCTTACCTCAGTTTCAGATTCGGATCGAACGCAAATGCACGCAGCTCGGCGCCGGAACCCCTCTTCGTCGTATATGCGGATGGAATTCGGTTTTTCTTTGACCATTGTGGGTTCCCGAGTCAACTTAGAACACAAGTAAAACGCAGAAAAACGAAACGGTAATTAATGCAACAACTAAAATTACGGGCGAACTCCTACTCGACGGCCATCTCCATTAAAATTCTATTATCGCACTTTCTTTCTGCACCAAAATTTATCCATTTTAACCTGCACGAACAAACATTCACGGCAAACTCTTACACAACCGCCACACTATGAACAATTTATGCGAGTTCGCAGCTGAGAGCTAGCTGTACGTTGAAAAACTATGACCCATGTTGGTGATGTTGCACTGGTCGGACCCTACAGGACTTCGCGACTTTGGAAACGAATCGCCCCACAAATATTCTCTGGGCAGCTGTCACCTCTTTGCTGAAAAAAAACTGAAATGTCAAATTTGTTTGCACGCGCTACCAACTTCACCTCGATTTCCAGGAACTTACAGGACTGATTTATCACAAATAATTGTGTTGATTTGCTCTTAAGTTGATAAATACATCAATATAAAACGATAAATTAATATCAACAGCTGGCTAAAATCACAATTTACAAATACAGATTCACTCGTTTGATTTTAGATTTTAATTTTGTTTGTTTACTGTTGGCGACCCTGAGGCACGTCTGAATAATTTCGCGCCACCTACCTACAACCTAACCTCTACTTTTGTATGTTTCGTTGATGTCGGTGTTTATTATAATAAGTTAATTATTAGTGTTTAACTCACAATATTATATAAGGTGAGTACTTATAAGTAGTTTATTAGTCGATTTCGATCCGTTTGTTTAAAAGCGTGTAGTAAATCCAATGTTCTATCATCTGTTTCGAATAGTTAATTAATGAACACCTTGAATCTGTACTTAGATACAAAACTAAGCAAACACCAGTGTGATATCTATATATTTCACCTATGTAATTACGTTCAGCATCTATACAATTATATATTGTCACATGTTCATGAAGACGATTGTTATGCATGCATAATACGCTGACCGAGACAAAATGAGACTCCTATTTTTGAATAATTTTTTAAAGAATTAGCAATTTTTGTGAAGTACTTTACTTAGACCTTTAATATGATAAAATATGCAATTTTATGTTATGTTTTAATTTGTCGATTGGCAACGTATTTGAACTGTTATTTCATTATACAAAGCGTCATTGACGATCAGTTTGCGTCAAGTTGATTGCAGTTAATCTGCTATTGTAATAAACGCAGCAATAGTAGTTGTTTTAATGGAAACCGGAAGAAGTGCCCCATATTTCTAGTGAGCTTTTAAAAATTGCAAGTTCATAGGACATTCCAGTACTACAGAAAGATGGTTCGGGAAGAAAATGTTATACCAACAATTCACTAGTAAATGCTCCTAGAAGCCGTCATTTAACTGCTGTTCTACACAGCAATAAATTGGAGAACCAGACAGGTAAAAATGACCACTGAGAGAGGCCCAGAGTTACTGGCACACCACCGAGTAGCACATTTGAATTTTGCATGAAATCACCGTCATTGCAAAGAAGAAAATTGTTGTAAGTTTTGTTTACCAATGAGTTAAAATTTACGAGTATGTAGGTATCTCCGTGGAGATAGATTTTTGGTTTGAGCAGATGTTTGTATTGATGCTCGCTTGGACGTGATCGTTTTAGAAAATCCATCTTTATGTGAAGATATTCTTCCATATGTTATACCGTATGTTTCTTTTATAAGCCCAGCGTTTTTATTGTTGCTCAACTGGTAAAATTTTTTTGAAGAAATAGAATTAACAATTATTGACTAGCCGGTTGAGAATACCTATCTTATTAAACATGTCTGCCGCATGTTAGGACAGCGGTTTTAGAAACTTACAGTCTCTTAGAACATTTAATGAGCTTCATATTGCTCATTTCTCAAAGCAATGTACCCCAGGTTATTGGTAATAGGAAGAGGCTTATTGAGGATGTGATACAGACAAGAAGTGGCAATACCAGATATAAATACACAGGCCCTTCACCAAAGTGAACGTCAGATGGTGCCGAAAACTTTTGGATATTTGTACACTTTTCTAAATGGTCAAATGTTTTTTGCTTGCAACAAACAAGCAAGCGCCACAAGCAGAAAGTAATTCTGGATTTATAGTTTCCTTATGATGACTGTATTCGATGTTCAGAGTGTTGAAAAATCTAGCAATTAGTAGTTTGTGTTGAGATACGTGTAAAAACTGACGTCTATGGGTATATTAGCTAGATTGTAACAGAGTTATATCTGCCAAGATGGCAGTGCTTTACTTCGTCGATTATTTTTTTGCTATGAATACGATAGATTTGCAGGCTACTGTAGTCCTGCAAATACCAGCGAAATGAGTCTTAGTCTCGTTGGAACCCAGTATAAACTATCAAAAATACACAAACTGTCGAACGTTGTATTGTTGCAACACTACATACCGGGTGTCTTAAAATGAAATACATCTAGTATGCTTTGAATTTCCCATAATGCAATCTAAAATTTTACTTGAAATTGGCAAGACTGTAAAGTCTACACATTACCCTTTTGCTGTGACGTCAGAAATAACAAAACATAGCGTTTAAAACGTATGTCTTATATTGCATTGAAATTCAAAAAAATCATTTAGATCGCAGGTAGTAGACTTTAGAAAGAATTTGACATATACCTAACCTTAAGTGTAAGGGATGCTTTAAATAGCACATTATTCAAACCAGGACTTTCTTGACCTATGGAATCCCACGTTTCTCCTCTTCGAAGAAGTCCCGAACGCTTAAAATAAGATTTTAGGCTTGATCGCTTGCTTGTTATTGCGCGTTACTTTACTGTCATTTTGGACAAATGTCACATTGACAGTACTATAAAACAAGCAATACTTAAAGGGGACCTGACCAAAAACTGCAGATTTTTTGTTTCGTCCAGTTCCTTATAGTTAAATAAAGAGAGAAAATTGTTACGTCACAGCAAAAGGGTAATGTGTAGACCTTAACTCTGTGTCAAATTCAAGGTTAGTAGGTTAGGTTTTCCGTCACTTTTGACACAGACTGACGCAAAACCGAACCTACTTAACTCAAATTTGACATAGTCTTGCCAATTTCAAGTAAAATTTTAGATTGCATTATGGGAAATTCAAAGCATACTAGATGTATTTCATTTTAAGACACCCGGGTACTACATGAACTTTAAGGTCCGTAAATATAGCAAGCTTAGAAATATAGGTCATCCCATGTATTTCCACTAAACAGTGAATTTAAACCTTGTGGTGTACCAGTAAATGACATTGATTTTTAACCCAAATTTCTCGCCTTTTTGGTCAGCGGGAAAATCAAATAAAAGAAAACCACATCTTGAATGATTAGTGCAGTTCAAAGATGCATGCCCCATTTTGAAAGCGTCTAACCTCAACCATTTAGCTGACAAACTGTGACGTTTCTTGATTTAATCGCAACGGCTTAGCCAAGAATTTATTGCCAGTGGGCACAAAAATGGCGGCTCTTGAGATGATCTATAATTCCGAGCTTGCTATATTTACTGACCTTGCATGAACATTCAGTCCTTACCTTGGCGCAGTTTTATCATTACATCCCGGCACACACCACGGTTGTAACCTTTTTGCCATTTTTACTTTAACTATATTTGAAGTTCAAATACAAAAATAAATGCAATGAAAAACGCAAGTTGTATGGACCCGAGTTAACCTTACTTTCCATTGATTTGAAATAACCCAACAGTCTGAGATTGTGATACAGAAAGTGATATAATGGTAAGAGAGGCTAATCGTATCGTATGTGAGCGCCATCTACAATCTCACATTACCTCACTTAGAGCCGCTATGAGTTATAACAGTGAACACCCCCTGACAGTATTTTCTGCAATTTCTCTTATTTCAGGCAGGGTACATGAAAAATCTTCTATAATTAATTCATGGTGTTACCTCCTCCCAGCAGGCTATGTTAAGATGACATTTTTGTTGGTAGGGTAAACTGTTCTACAGTGAATAATTTTTTGAAATGATCAAATTATTTCTTTGTTTTAATTGCAAAAGTTTAGAAATTGTTTTGAATAGGAACGACTAGGTATTAGCGTAGTGTCTGAATGCTGATACGAGGTCTAAACACATTTTCATCTTCATTATTAATTTTTCTAATGCCATCCATGTGGTTCATTGTGTATCACGTCGTGGATATACTGAACCATCAGTTAGTACACAGTGAATCATGAGAAAAGGATATAAAAATTAAAACAAATAAATTTAATCAAATTATATATTTTTTATTTATTTTAATAAATTGGAGAACAAAAGAGAAATGAGTTTTTTAGCTTATATTACATAGTAAAAAAGTGTAACTTCTTAATCAAGTCAGTTTTTTAATACGTTAAATAGGATAATCGTTATATTTAAAATATTAACAAAAGCAAAGTGCTCCTTAGCTTAATAAACACAAAATTAAACTGTAATGTTAACAAAAACAAATACTTGTTAGCTTGGTAAACCTAAAATTCAAAATATTAAACTCAAAGTTTTATAACAAGTAAACATAATTACTGAAATCAACCTTATCAATCTTTGGAAAATAATTAGGATAGTTTACACGGAATAACGTTAAACATGGAGTAATAAAAAGGCTACTCTATGATATAGCTTTCCAATGAGAACAAAAAACAGAAGTTGATATTTTTTTCACTTACATAGCGAGATCCTTTATTTCACAACACAACTTTTCCTAGCGATCGTATAGATCGCACAGATCAGGTGGCGAAATAGGGGGCGCTTTAACTACCGCATACATTTCGTTTTTACTATGCATATTTTTGCCATGTGTTCAAAAGGTTCACTGTGGGACATGGTTCAGTATAGGACAGTTTACCCTACACATTCAAAATAAGTACACATGACTACATTAGATTTTGTTGTTTTCAATTTATGGTTATAATTTTTTAAGGCTTGCACTGTTGCCAGTTAAATTGTTGTCTCCTTCCCCAAATGTTCAGCATTTTGACATTAAAATTGCAACAATGCCAGTAAAGCAGTTGTAAAAAATGCCATAGACTTCTATCACAATTCATGCATACAACCTAATCAAAACATAACAGCTTACTGGGAGGAGGAAACATTGTTAATGAATTATACACTCACTAGCTGTCGCCAGAGCTGTTCAAGATCATTTAAAAAAAGATTTAAATCAAAGATCATAGATACTTTTCATTTTACAAATGATTTAAATCAAAAATCATAGATACTTTTCATTTTACAAATCATTTAAATCAAAGATCGTTTTTAAAGATTTAAATCTTTTTAAAAGGTATAATAAAAATATTTAAAAAAAAAATAAAAACTACCTAAAATCAACGTGTAAGTAAAATTCTACCGGTTTCAAAATAATGAAGTTGTGCTAGACTTAAAAAAAAATAAATTACCGCTTACCTCTTAGTCCTCTGCCATTAGTTCGCTTTTTCAGAATCTCCATTTAAATTTTTACACAACTGTCCAACTCACAATTTAACGCAAGCTTAAAACTATAAAATTTTACGCGCTTTTTACTATGACTAAAAAACTTCTTGATACTTGCTATGCGACACGACGACAATGCGTTAAATACAAAGCAAATACAATGCACGGTTGCAGGTAAATTCACGAATCCACAGGAATAGACACGCTCTGTAAAAAGATTTAAATTTTTTATATAGGTATTTAAATAATTTTAGAAAGATTTAAATCGTTTTAAAAAAGATTTAAATATTTTTAGAGATTTAAATCATAAATCAAAAATCATTTTCTGAAAAAAAAATTAAAATCAAAGTATTTAAATCAAAAAAGTATTTAAATCAAAAAAAGATTTAAATCTCACTGATTTGTGACAGCTCTGGCTGTAACCTATGGCGTCTGCCGCATATAAAATGTAGCACAAATTTAATAACTGCTAGAGGACGAAGCACCACAAAACCAAACACAAGACAGGTCACACACAAAAAGTTCACAGTTGTCAAATACAAGTGTCATGTCAAGCGAAACATCAAAGACCCGACTTGTAAGGGTGTGTTTAAATGGAGTGTGTGGTCGACTGTGGGTCCCATTCAGTAAGGCAGTAATAAACCAATAGGCATAACAAGTAATTGTTTTTTATGGTAATATCCCTGTTAAAACTACTGGGAAGTTCGTTTACAAAAATCCGAAAATAGTAAACCGTTGAATGAAGCCTTGGTACTTTTGCCGGTTTAACACGGTATGTAGTGTTGTGGATTATTTAAGAAGTATGATTTTTAATAAAATTTAATAAAAATATACAAAAGAAAGTTGATGCGATCTCAAAGTTCAAATTGAATTTTCAATTATTACATCAGCGTTACCAACCATCACAAAATTCTCTAAGCTTTGTAACTGCAATTTTTTATTTGAACATGACATAATAGGCACAAAATAGTCTTAAGAAACCTGTTTCATATCATTTATCGCACTCGTTCTTTAGAACGCTCTCCGCTGCACAGCTTTCGTTCTCAACTTGGGCTCGTTCTTTAATATACTGTTTCAGAATACAATACAAATTTAATAGAAAGACAAATCAGAGCTTTCATTTGATTACTGATTAATAAGGCACAGCCTATCAAAAAAATATATCTTTTTTACATTATCTCGGTTAATTATAAAAACAGGAAAAGCTGATCTCAACAGTCTCATGGCCATCTTTGATGTGCATTTATAATAATAAAGTTAGTATCAGTACCTCAAAAACTATAAAGACAAATGAAAATCTAAAATCAGATTTGAATTCTTAATTTAGAAGTGTCCTAATGAAAATCTAAAATCAGATTTGAATTCTTAATTTAGAAGTGTCCTAATGATATCAAGATAGTTTTGTTCTCAGTAACGTAATAATTGACTTATAATGAAAAAACCAAAACCAATTTAATATGTTGGGCCTAACTCGAAGACTGCTTGGCCCAATTATTTTTTTAAATATTATTCAGCATTAGAATTTGCAGCTTTGTCTTAATTGTATCTCATGGCGGTTTCAAAAGCCCCTCGAAATTGACTGTATACAGGGTGTATCTAAATGGTAGGTCATGGCTTTGTGTGCGTGTAGTTCACGTCAAAATAAGATCGAAAGTGTATGAACATATGTTAACCAAACAATTACTGAGATACAGGATGTTGAACTTTTTTTTAACACATTGATTTTTTCTGAGCAAGCTGGCGGAAAGTTTAGTTTATTAAGTTTAAGGGAACACCCCATTAATATAAAAATAACAAATACACATTGACTTATGGTAACCAACACACAAATTAACAAATTACACGTATATATACAAACAAGTTGCAATAATTAACAATAAGATTTACATATTAGAATTTAACAATCTACAAAGCCCGTTAACACTTTTACATTTTACATAATAATTTAGTAATTTATAACACTCTTGTTTAGAGATCTAAAATTCTTGGTAATTTTTTCTCGGAAGAATATTCTTGAGTATAATCTCAAAAATTAATCTTTCGCATTCCTGCCTTCAAAATGTTTAAACCTGCCAAGTTTTATATTAATTATGGGTTATGAAAATAATCCTTTAACTGATTTTTTTATAATTAAAAACAATTAACTTGTAATATGAAACTCAAACCTTTCCTAAACTATGTAATTTAACAATTTTAACTATGTTTGTATTTATTTACTGATGAAGCTAACAAAATTAGCAAAACTTTTAATCAAACTTGTAATTATTAAAGAATATTTTGCAACAATATGATTTTTATAATAATAATAATATTTTTTTTTATTTAGCAAAAGCTGATACAAAGGTTCCAACAATAATGCCCAACTTATTTAACAAAATGTAATAAATGAATAATAGATAACTAAATAAATAAAGTAACTAAATAAATAAATACCTACCAAAATAAAAATGTCATTAACATAAATAAAATTCATTACCATAAATAGTATTCAACATAAACAAAAATTATTAACATAAACTCTTTTTTAACCTCTGCTTAAAGATATGTACATTTCTTGCGCTTTTAATAAAATCGTCCAGTTCATTATACATTATCGGCCCCTTTACAAAAACAGTTCTAAACGCCCCCTCCGATTTCACCGTATTTATAAAAAAATTGTCCCGATTTCTAGTCAAATGATCATCTACATTCACACACTGAATATTCAAATGATGTTTCAATCTGCATAATAACCCCAATCTTCTTCCTATCTTCTTACAAATGTAATCTGTGTGTTCATTGAAGTTCAATCTGCTGTCTATTACCACTCCTAGGTATTTAATGGTATCTTCAAATTTTATTTCAGTGTCTCCAACTTTCACACGTATGTCATTATTCAGTAATTCCTGACATCTCATCAGGGGACCCATACTTAAACACTTTGTTTTTGAAACATTTAATTTCAGTTTATTCGCCATCAACCAACATTAGTTGGCTTACAATTGTAAAAAACAAAAATTATGAATAATTAATAATAATTGATATCAGCAATTTGACATATAAATCTTCAAAATAATGCTAATTTAGGCATTATTGTTAATACACTAATCAGTAGATACACTAACTCACAGCACAAGTGTCAGGCCATTTTATTTTTCTATAGCTACATAATCATTTCGTACAGTTTCAGTACCAAGTTTACGATTTCTCCGCTATTTACAGCTAAAATTCTAAAGTTGACATGCACATGGCTTTTGGTTCATTTAACGGTTTCGCGTACCGCTCTATTCTCTAGCCGTTTCCCTTGCAGCTGCAGGCTGCTTCGTCCTGTTTATTTCAATTTAAAACAAGGCCCTGCGAGTGCGACAGAGAGGCATTGGTTCCGTCGTATTCTTTTATGTTCTCGCGGCTTGTTCCACGGTCGTCATGTCAGGCTTGTTGCGCTGTGATTGGTCACTTTTGGCGCGTTAGAGCGCGTCCGTCTGGGAAGCTTAGCATCTGTTTCTAGTTAGTCAGTCTCGAGCCGGTGTTGATAGCGCATCTCTGCAAGCGCTTTTGGCTCTTAGGTTTAGCCGCATTTTATATCTGTCAGTTTAAGGTTATATCAGGAATGTCATTTTAACAAATACAAACATTTTTGTTAAATACATAAAAATGTTAGTAACAAAAACATCTACAGCTGTTCAAAACGATTTCCTGCACTTTCCATACACAGCACCACCTTGTGTTCAGTGTTAAACATCCTGTAAAAGGTGAGTGATTCTGTCAAAATTGTACAGGTTATATTATTAAGTACCTTTACTCATCACTGCCATCATAAATTAAATTCAAAAAAATCCACAGCCCTCTAGAGGTTAAAAGTTTTTGGTCATATGGTATTTCATTGTCTTTTTTAACATCGGTAGGATTTCTTACATTTAAATATATATTTTGTTTTACTTTTGTTTATTCCTGCATATGCTTAGCTCCTGCGTCAGTAGACACATATCATCTATAAAGTCCAAGTCTTCTAGTACATCACCAAATTTCCACATAATTCCTCTTTTCTTGTCTTTCATAGTGCTTCGTAGCACGTTTTAGTTCTTATAGCTATAAATAATAATAATAATAATATCCTTTATTGCCAACAATATCAATAGACACTACAAAGCAACATCACAAACAAATGGAACAAGCAAATGGCTTCCTAATCGAATAATTATAAACAATAATAATTTTACACTACATTAATAACAATTACAAAACTGATAAAACTACATTTCAAGATAAAAAATTAAAGGAATAAAACCATTTTTGGTACAACCCCTGGTGCAGCATTTTTTTGAAACTGTTTATATTATTAAGTTCCCTAATATTCATAGGTAGCATTCTATATGCCTTAATACACATATAGAGTGGACCTCTTTTGATCTGCCAACTCGGCGTGAGAAAATATCTCGCAATACAACTGCCAGGGCTGCATCGTCCGCACATTTGGTGAGGGCCAAAAACCATAACTTGTATGTCCGCAAAAACCACTGGACAATTTTTAAAGACACTAAACCAAAGTCACCATCACGGCGGCAGAAAGGATACAGGCGCTCTGAGAACAAACAATTTGATAGTCGCTGCCCGGCCGGAAACGAGGAATGCACGAATATACAAAACCTGCACCGCAGAACTGGAAAATAATAGAGGCACAACCGAAACGTG
This sequence comes from Agriotes lineatus, assembly GCA_940337035.1. Taxonomy (NCBI): domain Eukaryota; kingdom Metazoa; phylum Arthropoda; class Insecta; order Coleoptera; family Elateridae; genus Agriotes; species Agriotes lineatus. Next base: position 123,994 of record CALNHX010004081.1, read on the forward strand.
CCACCGTCTAACAGCCCTGATTTAAATATTATCGAAAATTTGGCATAAGATGAAGCAATATTTAAGAAATCATCCTTAACGAACTGTTCCTCAACTAAAAGAAAAATTGAAGGATATATGGAGTTTATTTGCCGAGATCAATGTAGATTGTTAATCCTGATGATACCAGAGGGAATTATAGCTGTAATAAAAGCAAAAGGTGACGTTACAACTTATTAATCTATTAAATAACTCCTTCCGAACAATAGTTGTCAGCACATTTTGATCTGTTTCCAATTTAGCATTTATGTATTCTTAACTTATATAAAAATTTAGTTGTTCTAATAAATAAGTTGTTAAAGATGTTATATATGCATTTTAAGATTAAAGAATGCAGCCATGGGTATAAATAATAGTGTACCTTTTATACAAAAATTGTAATCGTCCGAAATATTAGTGGTTAGGGCTCGTACTATGGACATTCCTCTAATCTTGCTTATCTACTTCTAATAAGAATTCTCTTATCTCATATTCACTGAAGGCTCTCGTAAGTTTACTAGGTGAGTTATGACTTACATTAAGCTTACAACTAATTTTCTGTGCTTTGTGGTCTACTACATGATTTTCTATCACATAATTATTTACTTGACCGTTTAGATTTGTAAATGTACTATCAATGCAACTATTTGAATTCATGGTTATTCTAGCCTCTAGTGTACACAGGTATTGTGTTCTTATGTATCATTATTTTATTAATAATCCTTTATCTAATAGACTTGTCTGTCCGTCCGTCCGGGACGCTGTTTCAGCAGCCAAACCGTAAGAGATAGAGAAAAAAGTTATTAGAGTTATATGTTTGGAATGGTCATGTCAGGTCAGGAACCGAATTTCAGTCTCTAACACTAATTATTATAGGTCGTTTATTTTTTAAAGATCCACCACCTGTTGCTTAATGTTGGCCAACGGAAAAATCACTAGTTATAGTTACTTTTGTGAGTTACAAATGGCAATTCTGCAAGTGAGCTGTCACCTTAATTTCATGCGTCAAACCGTCAAACAACGCAAGCGCAACTCAGATAAAGTTGAATTTTCAAATTTTTGAATTATGCTTCGGAAAGGAAGGAATTTACTCGACAAGAAATTGAAAACCGCCATATTCCAATGTTCCCTCGAACTGAAAAACCTAATCCCTTCTTTAAGTAGCCGACAGCTAGAAGAGAAACTTTCAAATATCTTTGCTGTGATTTCTTTGGGTAAAATTAACTTCAAAATTTTAAACACTAATTATTGTAGGTGTCTAGATGTACTGTTCGCCGTATATTACACTCTTGTAATGCCGGCGACGAAGTACAAGCTTCCAAAACTTACGGTGGCCGTAAAAAATCTCCATTTTTTTGATGACCATTTCTTTCGGGAAGAATTAGGTCACAAAATTTATGATTATAAACGAAGTGGGGAATATTTCACTCTAACAAAATTGTTAACATTTGCACGGGACACTTTGGAGTATAAAGGATCCCATTCATTGCTATATAAAATTTTGAAAGCCATAGGCTATAAATATAAAACTGAAAATAATAGAAAAATTCTTGTCGAAAGGCCATACACAGCGGCGAAACGAATTAAATTCTTAAAAATGTATTTAAGATACAAAGAAGAGTTCCCAAACATAAAATTTGTATACTTGGACAAGACGTCACCTCTTCTGCCAAATGTGCAGAATGTGTTGAACATGAATTTGGTTATAAATCCATCATTTGGCCACACTCCACTTTAAACAAAGCACCTTATTTTCTTCCAATTGTGAGAATTAGTGGAAAGATTTATACATTTGTACACCAATCGTGTTTTCTCAGTTAGTCTCAGTTGCATAACTCGAGAAAAAATGGAATTTTATGGCTCCTGCATCAAAAAACATGATATCCAACAGAATCTGCAACACCCCTCTGCATTACACATTACACTATCCGGTAAATCCGTACCGTAAATCTAATTTTAAATAATTCAAATCCTCAAACTTCCGCCGGGCCAAATGTCTGGTTACAATTTACCTTTAACAACCTATCCTCAATTTTGAGTCCTAATTGTGGAAATACCCTAGCCATGTTGCCACATATTCCTTTCAAAGAAAATGCGACGTTGGTGGATCTTTAAATTAAAAACGGCCTATATCTTAATTATCGTAATCCTAACTTTTTAGGTTAGATTCTAGGCAAATTTTATCAAGGCGAATGCGACTGGTAGTTTGCTACCAACAATGACGTCATATACGTACGTGTGGTGAATACGCGTTCTATTTGCAAAACGGTCTTTTTTGTTTTATTAAATGAGACATTTGTCTCACTGGATTGCTAGTAATTCTCTAACTTACTAAAAATTATTAACAAAAAATCCACCAAATATGTTATTCTTGTAGGATCAGTTGCATTTTTCAATCGAATATTACTTATAGAGGGGCATCATGTACTATTAAATTATGTTCATAATAATTCCACGCATTATTTGCTAAATTCTGAATGTCAGTTATAATAAAGGTGTATAAAATAAAGCTAACCAAACCACATTAATATAATAGCTATTTGTGCAACAAGTGCTAAAAGTGGACGTTTATGAACATGTCTCGTGCATAAACACTTTTAGCACGAGTTTGCACACAATATATTTTCTACGGCCTTAAAATTACTGTTATTAATTCATAAATGTCGTATTAACAAAGGTTTGCATTTATGACAGTTATAATTTATTACATAGTAAAGAGATGGCCTTGACGCACAGGTGACTGTTTCTGCAGCCGGTAGCTGTCAAAGTTAGTTATCAGAGGTAATTATAAATGTACACGTTACTTTATTCCTTACATAATGCATTAATTATTTAAAATACACTTTACCTCTAACAAAAGAAGTAACTAGAATAACTTTATAACCTCACTTCCAGTTCAAAATTCTAAATTCCATACCAGCTTTTTACTTTTAGCCCATGTGTTTTTTAAATAATTAAAACATTATGTAATGAATAAAGTCAGATGTGTACTATTATAATTACCTTTGATAACTAACTTTGACAGCTACCGGCTGGAGAAACATTCACCTGTGCCGTCAAGGCCATTTCTTTACTGTGACATAAATTATAACTCATAAATGCAAACCTCTGTTAAATCGACATTTATGGATTAATAACAGTAAATTTAGGGCCGTAGAAAAAATATTGTGTGCACTTCATTATATTATTATTTACCATCCATAAAGTGCCCCTTTATGGACTAGTGCAGGGGTCTCCAAACTTTTTGATATGAGGGCCATATTAGATTTTTGGAAAGATTTTGCTGTCGAAGTATGCAATAAACTATTAAATCAAACCACAAAATAGATGTTAAACTATACAAAAATATGCATTATTTATTATTAACAAAAAATTCTATAGTTTTTTCAATCTTTATCTTTTTATTATTTTCTTCCTTTTTGTTTTCCACAACAAGATATACTTTTGTAAATCTATTTTAGACAGAATAAACAACCTTTTAGCATGTTATTTAACTAAGAATTAGGCGTAGCCCGGATAAAACGTTGCGGCAGATCCGATGGGGCAAAAACAAAAATCTCACTCGCATTAACACCTGATTTCACTCACCTATAAGTAATATAAAAACATTCAATCGGATAGTAAAGAGAATAAATGTTGATCAGTCATAATTATTTTTAGATGAATTTTATTTCTTATTTCATACAAAAATAGAAATGAAATCGTTTTGACATTAATGATTATTAAAATAAAACTTTAACATAACTATAAATCTGGCTACTAAAGCTAATTATCTAGGACTTACAGCGGCTAAGCATATCCATATCGTTAATACATGATTTGTATAAGGATAAATTTGAACTGATAAACTAAATTCTGTATGGATACCTTCGTGCAAATGAACACCGGTGGACATCACGGCTGCAATAATAGCTGATATGCTCGTGTAGGGTAAATTAACAATATACCCATTTACCTGCAAAATGTAAATGCTTATTTTATGGGAAGAAAGTAATTATTAGAAAGCTAACGGGTGTTCATAAACAGTCGTCATCCCAGTTGCTTTGAAAAACAAAATGTTATGTCTTTGATTAATTCGTGCAACACAATGAAACGTCATTGAGTACTGTCATAGCGCATTTTTTCTCAATTGTAATAGACATACGTTTCTGAAGTCAAAACCTACTGGGATGACGACTGTTTATGAACACCCGTTATAAGCAAGGAAGCGTTTGTTAAATTGACGATAGGTGTGAAATCAGACCTGTTTCGGTAGGTATTAAAACTCACCACATATGCCGATGCTAAGTTACGAATGTCTGGAAATACTTCAGAGTTTCGTCTTCCATACATGCTTCCAGTTTCAGATCTTGCAATGGCATTTTTTAAGATGCGAGATACATTATGGTTCCAAACCGTTCTTTCATATTTACGCAGTTTGGCCATCTTTTTGCGAATTTTCTTATCGATCCGCAGTGTCAGTTGTTGTAGATCAGGTGTGGCCGAGTAATTTAATTTTTGCTGCACTGAATTTGTGGGTGCGGAAACTTGCTGGTTGAATAATGGAAGCCAGTCGCCACGCCTAGTAAAATCAAAGCGGGTCAGTTGAATTTGGTCGGTCCTTTGCACGTTTGCAAAAAACCTAAAAGTTACATGAAAATGTGGCGAATGATAGTGACTGCGTCTACTTACATTTTGTTCGTTAATGACGCAAAATATTTTTTGTAGTGGACACAAGGTATCCATGATGTCGTATTTTGTAGCTGTAACTATATCATATATGAAATGCATTGGAATTTGTGCGTCTCTAGTATATTCCCTAAGTAAAACGTAAGCAGTTGTTCCATGTGGCAGTCCATAGCCCAACAGCAACCATACTTCTAAGTCTAGTGATGTTAAATAGCACGTTAAGGCAATTGCTAATGGTCAATTATCGAACCGATCATGAGTTTTAATAATTGCCAATCAATATAAGCATAATAATGCCTTACACTTTAAAATCACATTACCTCTGTTGATAACCAAACGTTCTGGTAAAATTTATTGCTGTCTGTAAAAGGTATCATAGCTACGTATCGAGCGCACTGGTCAGCTGAGACGTCAAAGCGATCTGCATTAAGTTGTGGCGGTTCTAATGCTCGTATATATCTAGTGACACAGGTGGTTTTTCCATTGATGTCTATGGCGAGAGCCGAAAGTTTGCGGTGTGGATATTCATTGTTGTATGTTTCGTTCCAGTTCAGTATGTATTGTTTGAAATATGGAAGCTCGGTTGTTTCTAATTCGTCCTGAAATAGTCAAAAATGCTGCTTAGGTTCATACAAAAACGATATTAATGCATCTTTAATTGATTTTTTTAATTTAACGGCAAAAATGTCACTTTCAAAACTTTTAAATTTGACTTTTTAACAATGACAACCAGGTATTTACAATTGTTTAAAAACATACAGTGTTTCAAAAGAAAAGCAGACGTGCTGTACGCCATAATTTGTTTTTCTTGTGGGTGAAGGCATAGACACTGAAGGGCATAATGCAGCCGAAATTCATCGTCTGATGAGTACAATTTATGTAGTATATGAAAACGAATTGTTTATTACAATGCAAGATAAAATATTGCAAAATGATTAACAAAAATTAGAACAATTGGAAAAAATTCATCAAACAAGCTAAGGGTCTTCAAGGCTACTAATGCGACAAATAACAATGTTTTCAAACGATAGCAGGAGCTCCTTAAATTGCATCCAACTGAACCAACTGAATTTAAAATCCACAATCAATAAAGACAAATGGAAGCACCGGATATCAATTACCATGATCTTGTCCACAAAAAACCATTAGAGAGTAGTGGACATCCCACCACTATATATTATGTAAAATTACCCGTCATTATGGAGACACATTTGTTAATTACACACGAAACGCTATTTAGAGAAAGGGAGATATACAAAAATAAATGTGCATCTAATTGCTGGGCGTAACTAATCACTACAAGAGAAACATAAATTATTCTGTTGGGAGAAATTTGATGGGTTGAATCCCCAGTGGTTTTTTTTTTGTAGTAACAATTGCAACTTCAGAAATAAATGCTCAAGAATCAGATAAAACGTGGGTTTAAGTGATGGTGGGAAGAGAAAAAAGAATTGAGATGATAGAGGGCAATTCTACGTGACTCAGTCGGCGTTGAACGCGTGTACTTTGCAAGTCAGAAGGATCAGATAGATATGAAAAGAGACGGATCATGTTCCTTAGTAATTTGGCAGACATGGAAGGCCCTTCGGACGTCTTTTTTCCAGGGTCCAAGTCGTATTGCTAGGTCAAGAAGATAACGTTGAGAGAAAATTTGTACGGGTTTTGATATTTTTTCATACCAGCATCTGGGTAGACGTTGGATTAGAAATAGAAAATTAATACAAAGAAGATTAGAAGAAATTTTGGTATATGATTAATAAGAGTTTAAAAGGAATGAAAGTGATAAAATGCAGAAATATAAAAGACAGAAAGAACAAAGTTATTACAAATCCCAAGACATAGACACACAGAGAATATACTACAAAGCCAAATTTGCAATAGAAGGCTGAAACAAAAGAAATGCTAAATAGGATAATTAGAGTGAGAAGATGAAAATGAAGAAACATTGCAGTGAAACCATTGTCTGATATTTTATTTTATTTTATTCTGGCGGACACGGGTGTTATGTCGGGATCAGGTCGTTACATTATATATTTAAGTTTTTATATACTAGTAAAATTATTTGCGGGTTAAGTACTAGAGCAGCTGACAATTTTTGTCGAGCTGGACTTCGCCTGTGTTTTATTTAACACTATGATAATGTATTATTTGTTAAATAGAATAAAGACATTATTATATTATATTATATTATATTATATTAAATATAGCAGAGGATGAAGTATTTGAAGCAGTTAAAAAATTGTAAAATGGAAAAGCGGCTAGTGCTGACAGTATTGCTTCGGAATTTATCAAAATGCAAAGACAGGTATCACATCATTAACCAGTCTGTACAAAATGGTATGGAAGAGAAGACAAATGGGAGTAAAATGTAATAATGCCATTGCATAAAAAAAGTAGCAATAGTAATTTTGTGAAAACTACAGGGCATTATGTTTTTATCATCAATCAGTAGATAGTAATGATTAATGAAAATGTACATCCGAATAGTAGAAAATAAATCAAGGAAAGAAGTAGGGGACAAAATACAGGAAAAACAAGCAGCATTCCATTTGGGAAGACAGGTGCAAGATCATGTACACGCGATACGAATATTAACAGGAACAAATATGGAAAAAGGAAAATTTAGAGCCGCTTTTGACAACTTACCTAAGATCGTGAAAATACTGCCAAAATATGAAATAGATAATAGCCTTTTGAGGGGCATATACGTAAACGTAGAAGGTATGGTAAGAGTAAATGGGGAAACATCACAGAACTTAAACAAGCAAACAAAAATCAATAAAAGGGTTAAACAAAGTGATGAAATGATAGAAAACTGTAGTTCCAGAATAAGAAGAAAATAGGATACCAATATACGCTGATGATATAATACTGATGGCAAATGATGAGAAAAAATTACAACACACAATAAAATTATGGAAAGAAGAGCTGGAAAAAGTAGGCCTAAAAGTAAACTTAACTAAAATGATAACTAAAAAAATTGAAACATTTATGGACATGTATACGATAGACAACGAATTAATAGAAGTACAAAGTTACACATACTTGGGATGAATAATAACGAGTGATGGAAAAATCAACAAAGATTTTATTTATGTTCTTCGGATTTTAACTTGGAACGATTGTCAAACTTGTTGTTGCCCTTCTAACTACTATGAGATAGAAAAAAAATGATTCTGAGCAGGCTTTGATATGTGTCATACGTTTGGCAGTACTGAAGTGTATTGTCAGTCTATGTCAAATTCGAGATTTGCAGGTTAAGATTTACGTCAGTCTGTGTCAAACAACAAACAAAACCTAACCTTTTAATCTCGAATTTGACGTAGACTGACAATACACTTCAGTACTGCCAAATGTATGACACATATCAAGGCCTGCTCAGAATCTTTTTTTTTTATCTTATTGTACCTACAGAATTTTTGTTGGTAGTATATTTACATTCCAACTTTTTGAAAGAGAAAGCATTCGCCATTGTACGATGTAATTGTTTAGATATTTCCAACGTTACATACCATACTTTGAGTTAATTTAGGGACATTTGGTTGCAAAGCAATTTTTAATGATAAATAAGTCGATTGACTCTCAGCTTGGGGCACGTTGTTAATCTTTGTGGAAGAGTGAACATCAAATTCCGGTTCATAGCCAAGTAAGGTAGATGGCTTTCGTACTCGAAACAGACCTTCCATCTGAAAAGTTGAATATAATTATTATTGTTATTAATACCTTTATTAATTTTTTTTCAACTACAAAAAAAAATTATTTGTATTTGCGGCCTAGGCGCTTTTATCAGCCCGCTGCTCTTCCACTTAACCCCCTAGCTCTTCCACTTAACCCCCTAGCTCTTCCAGTTAACCTCTTGCTCTTCCACTTAACCCCTTGCTCTTCCACTAAACCCCTTGCTCTTCCACTTAACCCCTTGCTCTTCCACTTTTAACCCCTAGCTCTTCGACTTAACCCCTAGCTCTTCTACTTAACCCCTTGCTCTTCCACTTAAACCCTTGCTCTTCCACTTAACCGCTTGCTCTTCCACTTAACCCCTTGCTCTTCCACTAAACCCCTGCTCTTCCACTTAACCCCTTGCTCTTCCACTTAACCCCCCCCTTTATTTTATAGAATTTTAAATTCGTGTAGAAAACAAAATTCATACCTTATTATTGTAAGATATAGCAGAAACGGGAATTTCAATCGTTCCCAACCAGTTCTTAGCTCTTATATCCTCAGTTCGTGCCTTTACTACAATTTCATCAAACAATCGAAGCACAATTGAGCCACTTAAGGAGTTGGGGCTTAAATAATCAGTGTTCGCTGACCTACAAGTTTAGAAATGTTGAACTGCAGAGTTATTTTTATATTAAATACATACTCCAATGGCAATATTAATTCTTCATTCCAAACGGGGTTTGCACCCTCCATGCTTGAAGTTTGGAGGCTAACATTGTGGTACGTTGCAACAACAAATGGTCTAACGGTACCTTCGTCTGTATTCGATGTGTTCCTATGAGATTGCGGGGTATCTGAACTTCTGTCTATATTTCTCAGTGGAATATTTAAAGCGGATTTGATATTTACGGCAATTTGTACCAACGAATTTAAATTTTCAGTTTTTATAGTTTTTTTGGTAGGCTTGGTCGCCAACAAATTTATAGTGGGTTGAATTTGAAGCCAGCTTAACATATTAGAAATTAGATTTCTTGCTAGAGACCTGTAATAGCAGATGAAGAACAAAATTGCAAAAACCAATATGTCGATACTCACTCTATATGAGGTATGTTCTTTTCATTGACCACATCTTCATAAACTAAATTGTTTTGCATATTTCGACACTGCTGAAACACTTTGGTGTATACTTGTTTCAAATATTTTCTACCATAAGATCTCCTGCTGTCAATTTCATCTTCATCATAATCATCATCGTCCTCCAGGAAACTGCTTTTGCTCTCTTCACTGATTCTCCTTTTGTAATCAGCTAGTGCATATAGCGGCAATTCCCTGTGTCTGTTTGGTACCACCATTCCTACAAATTCCGGTTCATTTCGATTCCGGAGCTCCAAAATTTGAAACCTTGGGTTTTCATCTAATTCTTTTGCTTCACAGAATTCCAATGGAACCAGATCAGGATTGCGCCTAAGGAACGAAACGTCTGTTTAATAGATTGTATGTATTGGTACATACCTAAAACTTCGCGTGGAGTGACAAATGGGTGAATTGAGTGGCCCAACCCTCCTACCCCCATAAAACCAACCTGAAAGCTCAAATAGAAATAGCCGGACAGAACTTACTGTGACAACCAGGCAAACGGAAAAAAGCCATTGACATACAAATATGTAAATGGAATGTACAAACTCTGTACAAAGCAGGAATACTTAGAAACCGCATTGAGATTCTTCATAGATAAGGCTGACCTGACCGCGTTGCAAGAAATCAGATGCGGTACAATGCTCAACTTGCCCCGGATTCGGGATACAAAGTTGAAGCGCGCCTTTTGTGCTTGCGCAGCAACCATTGTGTAAGGAGTGTGTCTTACGATGTGTTGACCTTGTTACTCTACTTCTTAGGTCTGTGGCTCTGAGTACAGCACAGTTAATTTGGTGCCCAACTGTGAATGGTCTCACCAAGCCCCATTCTAATCGCCAAGGCTGCGGAAAAATTCTGGCCCCCACGGGATTCGAACTGAGGACTTGCTTAATGCAAGCCTAGCACTACCCGGCTTCTTGAAATGGTAGTAACAAGCACTTATTTCCTGCATAAACAAATACACCATACGATGTGGAAACACTAAAAATTTAATAGAACACTTTCTAATAATGGACGTTCGATTATACAAAGGGGCATTGACTCCGACCACTACCTTGTTGGGGCAAAGCTACGTAGTCATATCTCAAACATCAAAAAGGAGAAACGCGAGAAAACCTGATACGACGTAGAGTCGTTAAAGCATGCAACAATAAGGAATGAATATAAAAACGAAGTCAAAATAATAATCCAAGGAAATGAGGCAGATGCCTCGGAAGAGACAGTCAAGGAACAATGGAACAAATGCCATAGCATCATTCAACAAGCCGCAAAAAAAGTTGTGAAGGAGAAAGCAATAGCGAAAAGAGTGGTTTGACAACCAATATAAAGATACAACCAGAAAAAAAAGCACTGCATATCTTAAACTTCAACAGGGATATCGAACCAGAGTTGCTCTAGAACAGTACGAAAAAGCTAGATGACAAGAAAAGAGACTACATAAACAAAAGAAAAAAGGATTTCATCAACAACAGTTACAAGAAATTAAAGAGTTGCATAATAATAGAAACGCCAGACATTTCTACAGAAAAGTAAATGATGAAAGGAAGGTATTTAAACCGCGTACAACGATGTCAAAGACAAAAACGAACACAGAGGGTTTTTTAAAAGTACACTCATGAAATTTTAGAAATCAAAGGCCACTTTGTGTTTTTATGTTTACTGAACAGACTGTGCAGAGCGGCTAGGAAAACCCCGGCAAGTTTTCTTGTGGCGGTCAAGAGATGGCGCTTTAGTA